>JASDQU011312166.1:12456-25049 GCA_032191745.1 Picea mariana
TGACAGAACGAAAGTAGACTTACCAAAGAAAATTATCAAATAAAAAGAATAAACAAACCGGTATATACAGTGAGAATTCTAGAAATCAACTATTCCATATAGTGTTTTAAATAACGCTCGTTGACAGGGGCATTCAAGATCTTACCGTCCAAAATTTCTAACATTAACGAATTTTTTCCTTCAAGAGATGCAACCTTGAATAGTCTTTACCAGATGTGATCAAATTTACCACATTTCGGCGAGGCTTCCTTCCTAGCATCCCATTTTAAAACCAAATCTCTGGGGAGAAAATCCCTGTCTTTGGCTTTACGATCGAATAGTGCTTTCATGTCGTCCTGGTATTTCTGCAACCTTTCGTCTACTTTGGCCCTGTGTTGTTGGACTTCAATAAGTTGATTTATCCTTCTTGTGACGTGATTTGGTTCTTCCTTCTCATCTTTCCAAAGTTTCATTACAGGAAGGGATAGATTTATAGGTAACACTACATCAGTCCCGTACACCATTTGGAAAGGAGAAGTGTCGATAGACTTTTTCGTGCCTATCTGATTTTCCCACAGAGCGTATTTCAAATGCACATGCTAGGATTTATTGTTTTCGCTTAGCACTTTCTTAATTATATTGATTAAGCTCTTGTTTGAAGACTCAGCCAGCCCATTTCCCTGGGGGTAATACTCAATGGAATGACCAAGCAGAATATTGTATTTTTGGCAGAAACTGACCATAGCCATATATTTAAAAGCCTGTGTGTTATCTATGACTATCTTTCGGGGGCAGCCAAATCTAGACAAAATATTCTCTTCTAAGAAATCTATTACCACCGAATCATTAGCCCTTCTATTTGGAATAGCTTCCACCCATTTGGTGAAGTAATTTGTTGCAGTCAGGATCCATCTATGCTGAGCGCTAGAATGAGGATTAATTTCACCTATGAAATCTAATCCCCATTGCTGAAAAGGAGCTTTTGTTTTGAATGGAACCAATGGCATCACTGGAATCTTATGCTTACCTATGAACAATTGGCAAGGGTTGCAAGCTCGAACCTTGGCATTGACGTCCGAGAAATGTTTGGGCCAATAATACCCTACCCTCAAGAGCTTACAAGCCGTTGCCCTCCAGGCATGGTGTCCTCCACATACTTCTTCGTGAAATTGTCTTATGACATTTTCTGTTTCTGATTCAACCAAACAAACCAATAGGAAGCCAAAAGGGTCTTTCCAATACAATTGTCTTTCGGCTATACAGTATTTGACCGCATGTAACTTTAGCGTTCTGGATTTATATGAGGTCAAGTCACTTGGGCACTTCAAGGTCAATAGGTAGGACACTATGTCTTTATACCAATCTAATAAAGAAAACTTCTCTGCGATTATGGTTTCAGCTATTTGTTCATCAAGTTCGTTAATGTCCACACACTCTTCACTTCTCTATAAGCCATTTATCCTGAGAGCTCTGAAATTTGATTCAGCTAAGAGTTTAGCTAAACATTGTCCCTTCACTAGTTTCATTGGTTTAATCTCCAAATCGAATTTTTGAATTTTGGCAAGCCACTGTCCTCTTTTGCCATCACTGTCGGACTGGACCAAAATATCCTTTACAGAGCTAGTGGGTACGTACGCAATCACCTTAGAATGCAACACATAGGTTATGAAAGCCTTTAACACCTTCACCATAGCATATGCTAGTTTTTCTAGTATATTATATTTAAGTTTGGCGTCTCTAACACTTTTTCTAAAAAAGGCTATCGGTTGCTCGAAACCTTCTTCATTTTTTTGGAGGAGAACCATGGCAAGTGTGTGTTTGGAGGCGAATGAGAAAATAAGAAAATCCTTTAGATAATCAAGGCTTGCTAGTACAGGTGCCTCGTTTATAACCTTTTTGATGCATGTGAACGATGGTTTTGCTTCCGCTGTCCATTTCACTTCGTTGTTTATCTTTAGCATATCTGTGATCAATTTCATGATTTCAGCAAAGTTTGGAATAAATCTTCTCAAAAAAATTATTTTTCCTAAGAATGACTGAATCTCTTTTATATTCCTAGGAATATTTATTGTGTCTATAGCTTCAACTCTTTTAGGGTCAATTCTAATTCCATCTCGAGACACAATATGGCCCAAGAGTTTACCTTCTTGCATAGCAAAGTGAAACTTTTGGGGGTTTAAAGACAAACCAAACCTGGGACATTTCTCAAATGTCTTCTTGAGATGTATCAGATAATCTTCATTCGATTTAGAAAAAATAGTTAGATCATCAAGATAGATAACCACAAATTTGTCTCTTTCGCCAATGAATGCGATATCCATAGCGCATTGTAAAGTAGCACCTGCATTCATTAAACCAAAAGGCATCTTATCATACATAAATGTACCCCAAGGGGTGGTAAAGGCTATCTTTTCTTTATCTTGTTCACAGATGGCGATTTGATTGTACCTGGAAAAGTCATCGATCATTGACATCCTATTTGCCCCAACTACTTTTTCTAAAACATGATCCATTTTGGGTAGGGGGTAATTATCTTTGAGGGATGACTTATTAAGATTTTTGAAATCGACAAACAGTCTAATTTCCCCGTTTTTCTTTCTAACCGGGACTAGGTTTGCTACCCAATCTGAGTATCTCATTGGTACGATTATCTTTGCATCTAAGAGCTTTCTGACTTCCTTTTCGATCATGGGCAATAAAATAGGATTAATTTGTCTAAGTTTCTGTCTAAAGGGTTTGACACCAGGCTTCAGGGGTATCTTATGTTCAATCATAGTGGTGTCATGGGTTCTCAGCTCTTCATAAGACTAAGCGAACACATCTTTGTATTTTGTAAGCAACTCCGCATACTTACTTTTAATTTCTGGGGATAAATATTTGGATATTTTCACCAGCCGAGGGTTTTCTTTGGTACCTATGTCACAGTCTTCAACCTCTTTAGGTTGAGGTTGTAGAGTGGATTTTGAAGGGATATTATTTTGATTGAATAATCTTTCCAAGGGAATCAGGCCCTTGGGGATCTGGTTATTTTTAAGAACAAGCATTCAGTGATTCGCAATTTTATCGTGAAACTCTTGAGGATCCTCTCCTTCCTGCATGATCCAAATAGAATCATTTTGGTTTTCTTAGTCAGCATGTGTTTCAACAAACTTGTCTATATATTCCAAAAATTTGCGACGTTTTTCATCATCCTCAAAGACTTTCCAATGTTGTATGTTATTTGGTATAGAAGGTCAGTGCCTCATTTGTATGTGGTACTTTAGTTTAAACATGGTGGGAGGTGTGAAATTTGAGGCTGCCTTGGCTAACGCAACATCCTGTTGGTTTTCAGTTCTAGGAATGAAATGAACTTTGACAGAGGAGAATAAATTTTCGACCAAATCCCAGACACAATTCCTGTAGGATCTCAACCTAGGATGTTTGGCCTGGTACTGTCGGTTAACTTGTTTTATGATTAACTCGGCATCACCAAAGACTTCGAGGTTCTTTATTTTCATTCTCCTGGCAACTTCTAACCCTAACACTAAGGCTTCGTACTCACATACGTTATTAGTGTGTTTCTCATTCCACTGTAATCTGTAGGAAAAGGGAATTACGAATTGATTATCGGGGGCCACCAAGATTTCCCCAGCTCCAACTCCAAAATAGGATGAAGCACCATCAAAAAACATCTTCCATACACCTGAGCTATATACATTTTATTTTAATCCTTCTTTTTCTGTTTTTTCTTCTATGCAACTTTCGTCTATACCTATTTCAAGCTCATCATCAATAAATAATAGACAATTTTCTAAATCTTGGTCGGCAATATATACAGGGTGGTTATTCGGGTTATGTGGATCACCTACCGTGAACACCAACCTAGTTTCTGTGTAAAGATGTGTGTATTGTCCCCCAAATACTAGAATTGTAGCATATGTCATGTCAAGCTTGAGAGATCCCCCAAGTTTGGCACCCCATGACCTAGATAATAGCATACCATATTTAGGAGGGATATCAGTGACTACTACGTCCATGAGAATGCTTTTAGTGGGTATTTGTGCCAGATTGACCACCAGGTCTTTAATCATACCTACGCATTTGACCTTTCTTGAATCAAATGAATATAATTCTCCATATGGCCTGGTGATTTTGAGACCTAACTTCTCCATAATGTCTTTTGGCATCACATTGTGGGATGCTCCAGAATCTAGCATACAGTTATGAAGTAGGTGGTCGAACAAGGTCAACGTGATATAGAAGGGGGCAACAGTGTCTCTCGCACCTTCAAAATGTGGACCAAAAACTATGTTTGGCTTGTCATATTCTATGTTGATGACATCAGCTTGGCTTCCGTCCTCTGAAAAGCTAATCATCTTAGCAATTTGTTTTCTATATATGTGATTTTTAGCCAGTTCAACAAGTGGGATAGGGATTTTGATTTTATTTATTTCATTTTCCACATTAAAATTTCCGAGGGCCTTGTCGCTCTCTATGTTTGGGGCCTCCATTCCTTTTTTTTCAGCTTTTCTTTGTGGTGC
The DNA here is from genome assembly GCA_032191745.1 of Picea mariana. Classification (NCBI taxonomy): domain Eukaryota; kingdom Viridiplantae; phylum Streptophyta; class Pinopsida; order Pinales; family Pinaceae; genus Picea; species Picea mariana. The sequence continues at coordinate 16,956 of JASDQU011312166.1, forward strand.
GGATTTGATTTTAGTCATATGAACCTGTATTTTTTCAGCGGGTGTTCCTACTGACTTTGACTTGTTACGTTGTGTTTCAGCAGTTTGGGTTTTTGCAGTTTTTTTCTCAGCAACCTTTGGAGCTACTTCATCAGTTTCGCCCCTAGGCAAGATCTTTTTTGTTGGGGCAGTTGGAAGACTCTTGTTCCTAGGTCTTAAATTATATTTCCCATGAAGTTAGGCTATAATATCATCTGCGATACCCTGATAGGCCAAATCTTCAGGCGTATCGTTGCTAACATGGTCTTCCGATCTAATTTCCTTATTTAAGGATTTTTCGTAATCTTGTCTTGATAAATAAGGTGATTTATTATCGTCGCCAAGATTATTAACATCCTCATCAAACTCTTCAAAATCTTCTAGATCTTCTTCTCCAATGAAGTTTTCACTTTTGAAGGGGGTTGGGATCTTTTGATCTTCATTTTTAATTGTTTTCGGTGGGGCCTGAGGATCAGGATTCCTTCTAAAATCCTTCCTAGGAAAATTATCCCTTTTTTATTTATCTAGTTCCATTTTTGAGATCTTATTTGAAATTTCTCTAATTACCCTAGCCATCTCGTCTATTTTATCTCCCAAGGATTTACCCGATCTTGAGGATCCACCTTGTTCTCTGAATTTCCTATTTTCATTATTCTCGGTTTCTATTTTAGCTTTTAATTTCCCTGATGCCATCATGTTCGATTCAATCTCAATAGCATCATATTGCATTTTTGTGAGATCTTTTGACCTCCTTTCTCTTAATAATAGGGTGAAATCAGGATCAAAGGCACCAACAAAAGTCACCTTTGTTGGGGGTTGAGAAGGTTTGACTTCAACCAGGATTTTATTATATAACTTGTTAAACCTTTGCGTTAACTCTAGAACAGATTCTGATTTTTTCTTTCTAAGGGCTCCGAATTCAGTTAGGTAATAGAGGTGGTCCCTCCTCTCCCCCCATTGTCTAATAAAAGAGTTTTCAAGTTCTTTGTAATATCTTAGAGATCTGGATGCTAAGGCTCGAAACCAAGTCCTCACCTGTCCTTCAAAAGTTTGAACAAGGAGTCTGGAATAGACATCTTCGTGTTCAATTCCAAGGATGTCGGAAAATTGGTCAAAGAAGTTTATATGTTCTTGAGCAGTCAAATCTCCTTCCCCTGTAAATTTTGGAAGGATTTTCATATAGTTTTTGGGAAGGTCATGTAGGGGGACAGGGAGGACAAGGGTGGCGTATTTGGTAGCTACCTTAGTGAAGATTCCAGGAAGCGACACTTGACCGCCTGCTGGTCCTCCTAGGGAACTGCCCCCAGCTCTAGCACCTCCATGTGCAGCCATTGATAGATTTGAGGTTGAAGCTCGAAATGTGTGAGGAGAGGGCGCACAGAAAACTAGGGAAAATACCTCAGGAAAAGAGAATGTATCGTATGATAGGGGAAGAGAGACAGATCTCTCAAGGGTTTCCTGAACGTTCAACTGCGTAAAATCAGGTTGACAAATAGTATGTATAGGTGAGATGATTTGTCTAAGGGATCTTTGTGATTTTAAAATCTTTTCCGGATCAGAGACTGGCAAGGTCTGTTTATCATCCGGGCTATTTCTGGTGTTCTTTCGGCTAATAGCTAGTTTACTTATCGTGGAGTCGCCAAGTGAAAAATATAAGGTATCCTTAGAAGGTTTTCTAACTTTGTTCACTATCAAAGAAAGAAAGTGTCAATGTTGTTCTTCCTAGGGAAAAATTGCGTTTCTTCATTTCCCGGCAGTGGCGCCAAAAAGATGTTATTCCTGAGTTTATACTTTAAGGATCTAAAGTATATTGTCAAGGCATCCGTAAAAAAAGGTAATTAAAGGGTAAAAATAAAAAGGAAGGATAAATTAGAGTTGGTTTCCCAACTACCTCTGTCTAGCTTCCCTTTGTTCTTGGATACTAATATCTCTCTCAATAGCTGCCCATGAACGTTCTAATTCAACCCAGTTAGTCGTTGTTTGCAAAATAGTATTAAAAAGATTCAAAGAAATGCTAGTTTGATCTTGGAGACCAGGTTCTATGTTGGGCTATATGTTATTTAGGACATTCATGCTGGGGTAGGTTGCATGTCATGTTGGGTGTTCATCACTCCTTGGTGTGGAATGGGGTTCTGCAACACGACTAGGGGTGGTTGTTGTACGTATTATTGTTGGGCCTGCTAAGGGGAAGGCGATGATGGAGGATGTGGTCCATTTACTGAGTCTTTCATTAGTTTAAAATCAACAATTTGGGGGCGATGATGAGTATAATGACCAAACTCACCACAAAGGGCACAGGGGAAGTCGGTTCGAAGGTTATTGTTATTTTTCCCCTGATGCCTATTGTTGTTGTCCCATTAGGGGTTCTGCGTCCCTTGGTTCTGGTTTCCCCCAGTAGGTTGGTTCTGTTGGGGGTCATTCCTGCCTTTCCTTCAAACTTGGGGATATCTGAAGGTAGTTTGGTAGGAATTGCAGGCCATGTGGGGTCATGCAATATAGGATCATTTGTGAGTTTGCTTAGATCTGGTATGTTGAGAGAGGGAAAGTATGGCATCTGGAGTGGTGGTGGAGAATTAGTTCTAGACATGGTGTGAGTGGTTTCTCAACCTGACCCTTGGGGGGGATTAGGTGGGTTTGTACTTCCCCCTTGAGAGGAAGTTTCCTCCCCACTTCCATGTAAATGAGAGTGAGTGGATGGTGGACACTGGTAATTGGCCCCAAGTAAGGTGGAACCAAGCAAAGTTGATCCTAAGACAGTGGCACTCACTAGAGTGTGAGAAGGTGGAGCCGATGAGTTGGCAAGACTAGGAACTCCCCCTAGAATAGGAGGCAGGTTTAGCAAGTGTCTGGAATGATGAGGGTTATGTGGGTCCTCCATGATGTCTGACTAGTTGAGTGGATGTGTGCGAATGGTGGTGAGAGTAATAAATAAACAAGAGCCTTTGTTGCAATTCTCAAACTTTACACGATATATATCTAAATCAAATGTAATCAGAAGTGCATCATACATAAAGTGTTTTGATAAAGAAGCATATATGTGGATAGGTGGATTTTGTCCATGTGGGGGAAAAAATAAAACAAATGCTCATGTCCCAAAAGACGTAACATCCTTCCTCTCGAAATAGCACTGGACCTTCCAATAGCACTCGACAGTGGGCTCTGAAGCCACTAGAAGAGAAACCAATGAAGGATGAAGCAATCAGTTATAATAAGGGGTAGAGGGGGCATATCCCAGAAGAACTGGAAATATTTCCCAATAGCCACACAAAATCCGATCAAGGTGCAATTGCAGCCCACAATTGCCACCTAGGTAGATGTCCTAAAATTTGGTCACTAGGTACCTCGGTCAAAGTGCGACATTTAGATTTTCGGCCTAAGAAATGGGTCACGGGATGGATCCCATCCAAGAGTTGGGTGCCTCAAGGGGGGATGTAAAGAACAACCAGACCTCAACATTCAACCCTTCATGAGTATCTACCTATCTTATGGTGTTAGGAACACTTGACTCGGAGGATTTAAATTTCCCTATTTGACAACTTCTATTGTTTTGAAAATGTGAGAACCAGATAACGGGGAGTTATTTGGATGCCTATCCTCGAAATCCTACCTAGACTTGAAGATTTCTTTAGGCACCTCCTATGGAGGAAAACTTAGTGAGTTTTTAGAAAACATTTAGATGTGGTTGTTTGAGAGATTGGGGGTGTGAGCCAATCTTGTTGAAATTAAGTGGGAGTGGATAGTTTCGTCAAGAAAAGGGTGGGGTGTTTCAGAATCCCTTTGGAGGAAACTTACTTCAACCTCCACGTTTCGAGATGAAAATTATGTGAGTGAGAGGTGACTTTTGTGTGCAAATGAGTGAAAGTGTCCTAATTCTTAATAAATTAGGTTTTTCCTTGCTGCATGTAGATTTCGCTTGGTCCTTACAAGTCTTTGATTACCTATTTAACTAAATGTCATTGGTACAACCTTGCGGAATTCAAAAGTCCCTAGGAAGTTAGCATGTGGACATGTGGGTTATTTACTATTCCTTTAACTCCCTAATGTGATTTAATCTAATAAAACTTTGAAACTATCCTAAATTGTGATCATGTGGACATGTATGGGCCCGTTACAAAACCTTTAAACTCCCCTAGTAATTTAATCTAAGAAAGTAAATTTCAACACTATCTTATCTTTGTAGCATGTGGGCATGTATGGGCCAGTTACAATCTTGAGATGTGTTTGAAAAATAAACTAAGAAGAGTCCCGAGGGGGCTGTTGTCCTCTCCTAAAGGTTTAGTCTTTTTAAGGTAGATGAAATTGTCCTATAACCTTTTTCTGATTCTCAAGATCGCTTTGAAGCATGAGAGAAGAGCATACTCAATGATTGATATCCAATTTCTGGTCCCAATGTAAGTTTTATGTGATTACAAATGATTCCAAATTATACTCTTTGTCAAAGCAAGCCATCCATGTGGCAAAATGAAAAAAAAAGGGAAAATAATGATTTTAAACCCCCTAAGTGCCTATGTGTTTTGACTAATCCCTTTATATGGAGAGGGAACTAAGTGTGGTTCAGATTACAACATGCATGGAATCATTTTTAAGAGGGTTAGGGGCCTTCCACAAATCGTGAAAAGGCTTAAAATGTGTATTTTTCTGCACAGGTGCACGGGTCTCAGAGTAGACAGAGGCGCAGTGAGCGCCAATGCGTGAACCTAAAAAGACTTTTGGCTGTAGGTGCACGAAAGGCGCTGAATAACACAGTAATTTTGGCGCATGTCCGCAGGATGCACAACTGTGGGCCAACAAACCTGCCCACACCTGTCACACGGCCGTGAAGAAAATTCTGGATGGAATTCTCTCAACTTAGCTTTGAATTGGATGTTTTGCAGGTAGGTTTGGGCCGGTTATGGTATCTACAGTTTAAATAAATTGAAAGAAGAGCTAGAATGACCCAAATGGGGTAGGAAATTGATACCAATCCCTAGTGGAGTTGTCAATCCGTTGTGCCTCTTTTGTCACCTGAATGAGCAAAATAGAGGTGCTTACAAGCTTAGTTGGGTCAGCTAAGCAAGACAGCAGTGAAGGAAAGGGTTAGAAAAATAAACATAAAAGACTAAGCTAAGAATTAAACTAAGAAAGGAAAGAACAACTATACTATTGAACATAAGGACATAAGAACAAGAAACAAACAAGACTCATGTCACCAATGGAAAGGATTTCATTAGTGAAAAGAAAACACCGAGAAGAAAGAGGACTTTGGGTCCCTTCTTCCTCCAAGGGAGGGATCTTGGACCTCCACAATTGAGCTCTTCTTACAACTTTGAAACTTGAAAGAAATGGTGAAAGAATCCCAAGATAACCCACTCAAAAGGTGATGTGGATTGCCCAAATAGAATGGTGCTAGTATGCTCTTGATGAGAAAAGAGGATTCCCCCCGAGAATAGCAACAACATAACCTTGCAAATGAATTCCTTGAAAAAGTAGTGCACCCATGGCCTTGTTTTATAACATCACTTTGAGGTATTGTGCAACCAGCTTTTAGTGTGAAAAGGGGTTCTTTAGGGCACATTTAGGTCTTTGACCAACCACCCAGCTGGATCAAGCAGAGGTTTGGATGTCAAATCAACTTTGAAGCTGAACCAAAAGTGGGTGGGGGGCAGGCCAACCTCATAAATGCGCCATTCTCACGTGTGTGCGGATTTTAGTGTCTACAATCACGCATCATGCGCATGTGTGCTTTTCCTTCATTTCTAGATGGCGCATGTGCATGCACGCCCTGTGTAGTCATAGCGCATCTTGATTTTATAACTGGTTGTATAGTTTTGGACCTTTTGGAAATGATTTTTTGGTAATTTTGGTCCATGGGTGGACTCATAGCTGTTTTAAGATGCTTGATTCCTGTAACCGTTTGCAGACGAAATTTGAGTGATAACAAATGCCCCCTGATGGATGAGGTTAAGAGCATACGGATAGCCGAAATTCATCAATGTTTCTTCTACTGAGAGTACTGTTGTAAGAAAGAGCGATAGTGAGAGTATCAAGAGTGACCCATTGGAGGGAGAAGGGAACCTGTAGGACCCAACCTTCCGCAAGGTGTGTAAAATAAATTGTGTACAAACGAGGCGGGCATGTCCCATGCTCATGTCATGTAACTCAAAAAAGGGTGTTGTACAGTAAATAAAACTGTGTGTTGATGTGGACAACTGCAGCGCCCTCGAGTGCAGTTTTGATAAAGGTAGAGGATGATTCTAATGAGGAACATACTCTGAATAGTAGGAAATGACACCTGTAAGAAGTATCACAGATTTTGTGGGCATTGATAGCCCAGCCAAGTTCATAGCTCTTCGGAAAATGTAAGAAACAACTGCAATAGTCGCAAAGTAAGACCCACTGTAACATGAGAAAGTGTTGAAGTCGAATGTTATGGGGGTCAACAATAGCAGGGAGCAATTATGGGTCTCCTTGTACCATCCGATACTTCTCATTGGAAAGGTAATGAGAGTCAAGATACTATCTCCCTTCTGGAAACTATGGTGATGTCGATAAAAAATGTATACACGACTCCAAGAAGCAAAAGGCTTTGTGAAATATACTAGGTGAGGTCAGGGACTGAGGAGGTACATGGACAAAGTCGAGGTGCATGGAGACTCAAGACTGCCCTTGGTTTGGGATATATGCGAAGTATAAGTGGCTGCAACCGTTAATGAGGTCAACTGTCAGGGAGGACAACGAGACGTGGGATAAGTTGTGCCAGAGGTGGGACAAAGTGAACAAACTCAGAGAGCAGAGGTAGGTGGCCTGTAGGATACTCGGAGTTGGTGGATGATGTCAAAATAGGAGTAGATGATAAGGAGTGCCCCAACCAAGGGAGACATTGGTTGTGTTTTCTAGGAAGGTCGCCAAAGGCGATGAAAAAAAACTATGTACGATGATGGAAGCAACGACTTAATTACAAAAGAATTAAAAAATCAGTGGGGATAATAATGCATATACAAAAATGGGTGCCCCAGTGTAGGATGGCTTGGCCTAGGGATGGCGCAAGTTGGTGGAAAACAAATGTGGAGGGTTGGGGCCCCATAGGCTGGTTTCTATAGTAGGGCAATGTATGGAGGACAATCTGAGGATGGGCATACTGATGATGGGTGAAATGGAGGGTAAATGATGCTGCAGGAGTACAGTCAAAATAATCCATGAGGAAGTTCCCTAGGAGTCCATTGGGTAGGATAGAAAAATGAGGAGAAGGAATATGTGGCTGATTCGTGACATGATGTAAGACTATCGGGACTCCCATCCCTAAAGGTTGAAAATAGCATGAGTTTTGAAGTGCCAAGGGGGGATATAAATGGGAAAAATCATGTGGGGGAGAGTCTTAACAGGTGACAGTATGCAAAATGCAGTGGAGGTGGTGGTACTGTAGAACTGGATATGGGGACTGTTGTTTATAGCATTCCTTTGGGATATTGTTTAACTGCTTTGTAGTGTGAAAAGAAGCCAATTAGGGCATTCCTAGGTCTTTGACTAGCCCTCCAGTCGGATCCAGTCTAGATTTGAGGGTCAAATGAGCTTGGGATCTGAACCATAAGTGGGTGGGATGCCGACCACTCTCATAAATGCGTCGTTTAGCAAGTGCGCAACTTTTTGCGATAACAGTCACGCATCTTATGCATGTGCACGATTTCTGCGCTCCTGTTCCGCGCATGTGCACGCGCGTCCAATGCCTACATAGCACTCTTCAATTTTTCACTACTTTGTATAGTTTTTGACCCTTTTATGAATGTTTTGGTGTTAATTTAGGTCCATGGATGACTTCATTGTTGTTTGATGATGTTGAGTTCTTGTAACCATGTGTGGACAAAATTTCAGTGATAACAGATGCCCCCTGATGGATGAGGTTAGGAGAATACGTAGAGCCGAAATCCATCAATGTTTCTTCTACTGAGAATGTTTTTGTAAGAGAGAGAAATAGTGAGATCATCCAGAGCGATCCATTGGAGGGAAAAAGGAACCGGTAGGACCCGACCTTCCATGAGGTGTGTAAAATAGAAAACTGTGTACAAACGAGGAGGGCATGCCCCATGCTCGTGTTATGTA
>JASDQU011312169.1:0-11967 GCA_032191745.1 Picea mariana
GTTTGGATTTGGATCTGCCCTTCCTAGAATTCCCACCGTTCCCGAAACCCTTTCCTCTATCCTTTTGTATTCCTCTGTTCTCCATGTTCAATGCATTTCCTGATGTCTCTCCTATTCTTTTCTATCGCATTTCCTCACTAAGGATAACACCAACAACATCATCAAATTTTAAAGTATTTGAACCAGAGACAGAGTTACTTACAACGATGACCAAGCCATTCCATCTTTCTGGCAATGAGCACAAGATTAGAAGAGCCCTGACCTCATCATCAAAGTCCACTTTTAGAACTTAGTTGATTAGTAACCGTATTAAAATCATTTAAATGATCTGCAACAGACCCACCTTCCGACATCTTCATATTAAATAATCTCTTCATTAGAAATACTTTATTGGACGCTGAGGGTTTTTCATACAATTTGGCTAATGCATCCATCAAACCCTTCATTGTATTTACTTTGGAAATATTGAAATCCACCGATGCTGCCAAGCTCAGCCGTATCGTTCCTAGAGCCTTTTTGTCAAGAATCTCCCATTTTTCATCCTTCGTAGCCGCTGGCTTCTTTGTTATTCTTCCCAATGGTAGGAATAGATCCTTCTGATATAAATAGTCTTCCATCTGCATCTTCCATAACTGGTAGTTTTGGCTGTTAAATTTGTCGACCCTAAACTTTCCATCTTCCGACATTGCTCCCACTCGAACCAGGAACCCTCTTTTCCTACGAGTTACCTTTCGCTCTGATACTAGTTGTTAGAAATATAGGACCGTGGAGCAATAAAATAAAACAAATGCAGAAACAAAGCACAGAAGATACACAATACAATAGAGACACAGATTTATGTGGTTCACCCAGTGTGGGCTATGTCCAACAGAGAAATTGCCAGGTCCTTCCTTTATTATTATCCATCATATGAAGGGATACAACCTACAACAAACCCGTTGTAACTTCCTCGTCTTTCTCTCACAGTCTCATATCTCAAAATACAATATTTTCCATCAACCATAGCTGCAATACATTTCCCTCATAAAAGAGGGTTTCCTTCTAGGGAAAAAAACCCTAACATAATCTCTATTGTTAGATCTGCTACCTTATAATGAACGGTCCACATTTACAATGAAATTACAATATACATTAACAAGGCAATTTTTCCTTCAGGGGACTCACCCCCGAACCCCCACTGGGGGGTCGCTTGCCCCCAGACCCCCTAGCCAGGGGGATATCCCCCCCGAACCCCACAGTGGGGGTATGCCCCCTCTGCACTCCCCCACATGGAAGAGTGTACATACTTCTAGGCTGTAAATACTTCATGGGGTATAAACACGGCTGAAAGTAAAATACCTCTGAATCAGGAAGATAATCAGGCTCCACAACCAACATGAAAAATATTGAACAAGAACATGATGTCAACACTTGAGTTGCCTTGTTGAAATAGAGTCATTAATTCATTCTATTTATGAGACCTTGAAGAATGAAAGCAGGACAGGTCCTCCCATTTATTTCTTTAAGTATAGGGTGGGCACCACATAAGTATGGCCTATGAAAAATTATTCTTCCATGTACAATTTAAGGACAGAATAGAGTAGCCTTTATTTAAATTGAAGTGTTGTGCAACATAAAGAAAAGCTTGTCATTCATGTTTAACGACACATAGAAAAAGTACAAAATAAAATAAAAAACAATACCATAGATTGGAAAACACCATCCAAAAACCTCAAATATTCTATATTCAAATAAAGTGGGTTACAAAATACAAATGAGATTATTTTCCATAATGACTCTAATTGGGCTTGCCACTGAAAAAAAAAGAAGCAAATATGTACAATAATGAAGCCTGTGGACAGTTGTTTATATATTTCAACTTGATCATCAAATGATTGATTCATAAAAAACAATGATTTGAATATCAATTTAGGGTCTTGGACTTCATTGGTGCTGCTAGCTAGATCTATCCCATCTTTTTGAATAGCTTGTCTCTTCTAGATATGACTTGCCTGAATTGGATGGTTATTCAACATTCCATACTTTGCTAAGTGTTAATTTCCCTATATCATTGAAAAATTGGGGTTTAAGGTCCCTTCCTGGTAATGTTCCTGGTCATTGACATCTGAGACAACTTAGAGATGTGATTCAGGCTCAGTTCAAAGACGAGGGAGTGTTTTTATGTGACGTCATATTTGGGGGAAAAAATCCTGTTAGCCAACAAAAGCTAAGACAAAAAAAAAATTCAAGTATGTTGTGACTGCTATTCTCCCTGTATTCGATCATTTGTTTGGTTGAAAAGCCTACATGAAGATTTGTATGTTGAACTTCTTTGTTTTATTGCTATAAATTGGAAGGGACGCCCAAGTCAGCTGCAAAATGTTCCTCTGTTGAAGTACATAGCTTCTTCCAACATAATAGATCTCACAAGTGTATCAAATGTGATATCTCACAAGATATCACATCAGAATATATCTTTTGTTGTAGGGGTGGAAGGCATCGCGACCCACAAAATGGTATGGAATATTAATAAGTGATGCAAAATATTACTCCATGCCCAAATACACTCAAAAGGAAATTATAAAATTGGATTCTCACGAACGTGAGAAACTGTATGTGTGTTTGAATCAATGTTATAAAATTACAAATTTTTTTATGCCAAAGTTGTAACAGACTTGACAAACAACCAATTTCTAAGACAAAGAGTATTGAGTGACCTCTAGATTTAATAACAGACTCAACATACAATCAACTTTCGATCACTACTGATACTAATGTCAATTGTAAGAAGTCATGATCCCAGGCTCCAGGTAGTTTCACCTTCAGGCATCCACACTGGTGATGACCCCAGGCTCCAGATAGCTTCAACTTCAGACATCGACACTGGCGGTGGCAATGGGAACAGTGCTATTGAATGCAGTGTGACAATGTGGTGAACAAGCAGGGCTGTCATTGTCAAAGCACTTAGACTACAGGATTGTTAGACCTGCAAAGAACTTCGACTTTAGTGTTTCTTTTTCATGACAACTACAGTGTTTCTTTGAGTCCATAAATCTTTGGACGTTGGGTTTCCTATGTGATAATGACCTTGACATTAGGTACATGTCAAACATCTATTATCTGACATTGCAGTGTTAATGCAATTTCCATAGTGTACGATGGCTCGATTGCATTGTCACAAGCAATACTAATTGTGTGATTAATTAACATCATTGAAGGACGTGAATCCCAAACAACGGATAAAACATTTCAAACAACCGTGTGTTCAAAAAATACATTGTTCTATATTTTAAAAAATGAGAAATTGTATTGTTCGAGTAAATTTTATTTTTTTCAAATATCGGATCCACTGCAATAGAAGAAATGCATTTTCCTTATCCAAAGAAAATAAAACAACAAGAAGATTGATATTAGGTGGAAATAGCTCTGGAATACACCACTACATTAAGGTCTCTTCTAAATAATGAAATGAAATGATTACATGAAGGTGGTAGTAAAAGGTGATTTTCAGAAACCAAATCATTACCTTCACACACCAAAATTCTTGCAGAAGGTGGTAGTATAAAGTAATCTCTATAAAGTGTTACAAAGTCCATAATCCAAAATTCCTTCCCAGTAAATTTACAAAGAATATGATTTTTTTTCAAGTCTGTTACCACACCCATAAGTAGCTCAACAAACTTTGAAATAGAAACTCCTCTAATTTTAGGATGTTGATTCAACCACCCATACAATTTCTCATACTCACGACGATACAAATTTATAATTTCCTTTTGAGTATATTCGTGAATGGATTAATATTTCACGTCATTTTCAAATATTCCAGACCATTTTGCAAGCCACGGTATGTGTGACTCTTTTGACGAAAGATAAATTCTTGTTTGGTCTGAAGAATTTGATACACTTGCCAAATATGTATTGTTGGAAGAAAATATATACTTCAACGAAGGAGCATTTTACAGGTGACCTGGAAGTCCCTTCCAACTCCCAGTAAGAAAACAAATAAGTTCAACACACAAATATTCAGGTAGGCCTTTCAACCAACGAAAGCATCGAATACAGGGAGAATACCAATGACAAGATACTTGATTTTTTTCTTTTTGTGTCTGAGTTTCTGCTGGCTAATAGAGATTTTTTTTGCTCAAAGATGATGACACATAAAACCATTCCCTCGTATTTCAATTGGGCCTAAATGGCATCTCTAAGTTGTTTCACGTGTCCATGACCGGGAACATTACAACGAAGGCACCTTAAATCCCAACTCTTCGATGATAGAGATAAATGGGAATAAGTATTTAAAATGAATGCTAGAGGATGATAGTACAATATTCCATAGATTTTGGTTTAATTCGTTTTAATGGAAGATTCCCTTGATATTTTTTCTTATTAATGTCAATATTTTCGAATATGTGCGCTGAATAGTCACTAATAACACGAGTTAACATTCCCATATGCAAGCAGATTCTCAAATATGAAAACCTGTAATATATGCAGATTATTAAAGAGCGACATGATGTCAAGACCTCTGTGGATGACATGTTTTTGGATGGCAGCGTGGTAGTACAATATTGCACTATTACTATGATGATTCCTTTAAAAAAGTAAAATAACCAACACTTTTTGCTAATTCAAAATGGACGCAAAAAACATTATCAGATCCCATAATATTCACCAGCTAATGCATTTTAATGGGAGATGTCCTCGATCTTTCCACTTATTAAAGCCAATATTTTTGAACCTGTCTGGTGGTTTGTCAATATTAAAAGAATAATTAATGTGCATTGGGAAGGGCAGAAGGTGGCGGGGATGGATGGGCGCGAAAAATGATTTTAAACTTTTATGAACCTAGGAGTGCATGAACCCACGAAACTTTTAAGAATCGACTAAGTATGGAAAGGCAGGTTAGATAGACAAAGTCATCGTAGGTAGATTTAGGATTGTGAGTTTGAGGATTCTGGGGTTGAATTGTAGAGCATGAAATTTTTGGGTGCAAGATGTATACCTCGAACACGGGTTACCAGAGTTCGATAACACCTATCTGTGAACCCGCGTTCATAAAATTGGCTAAGTATGCAAACGAACGACGATCGGTTGGACTCGTGATGTGAAGATATAGATGGAGATGACGATTTGTCATTTCTCCACAATGGGAACCCGCAAGCACATAAACGTGACAAAGTATAGAACCAGAAACACATAATAGAGGGTAAGGCAAAAGGGGAAAAATGAGCAAGCTTAGAAGAAATTGGCTAAGTATGAAAATGAATGGCAGTCGGTCAGATTCGTGATGTGAATATATAGATGGATATGACAATTTGTCAATTCACCACCCCAGAACCCAGACCACAAAAATGTGACAAAGTATAGAACCAAAAACACATAATAGAGGGGAAGAACAAAAGGGAAAAACGAGCAAGTTTAGAAGAGGAAAAAGAAATGGAGAGAAGAACTTTATCGCTCATGCAACAACACTTACTCTCATAACTATGAAGCCATAGAAATACATTAACTATGGAAAAAACATTGTCAACTATGAAATATACTTGGATCTCGAAAAACTATGGTTCAAGTCAAAAGAGATGTTGTTTATATCCACTGCAAAAGTTTGCATTTTATTTTATCTTAATAGTATTTTTCGGGGAGGAAACTGTAAAACCATGTTCCAATTTGCGTTTTCCAAGTGGAAATGTGTTTGTGAAGAAACAAGTGTGGAGAGGCTTAATTGCAACTGTAGCGCCTCAACTCTGCAAAGTTGAATCAAACAACAATAAGAAGCATCCAATGAACCAATGAAAAAGCATCAACTAGTCAACCAGGAATGTCGGAGAAGAAAAATATTGTCCAAATTTACTACAGACAATATTGTATAAAAAAATTGGAGGAATATATTGTAACACACCATGGAAGGTAAACATGAAAGACTGTAAGGACCATGCAAAGGCCTCCCACTGTGCACAAATTTAAGGAAACTGCATTTTTTCATGGTTGGCATTTTGCATCTACAATTGGAACACCTCCATAACACCCACTAACATAAAAAAAAAGGAAATCAAATTTTCTCTTTGCATATGAACATGTTCTGGAAGAGGATTTCGATGCAGGCATCTCTACTATTTAAAATTTTCACTTGGAAACTGGAAATAAAAAGCAACAAAGAATGAACAAGAACGTAAATCTAGCAACGAAACCCACCCATCAATGGGGAATGACAACAACAAAAACAAAAACAATAGGCAAACAAGAAACCAGTCAAAAAGAAATGCGCAAGCATAAACCAGTGAACCATGAACACCGCCAAAGAACAATATTGCCCATATTCACTATAGACAACATTGCAGAAGAAAAAATAAAGGAAAAAAATGTATTGCAACAAGCATGTCAAGCAATGCAAGAATGAAACCGCAAAAAATGAGACCAACCAGTGAATGGAGAAGGACAAAAGTGCAACACCTAGCCCACAAACTGTAACAACATATCCAACTACAGATGCAGGACCCCAACCTTGCAAAGTTGAAGCAAACAACAACAAGGAGTAAATAAAAACCCAGTGAAGAAGCACCAAAAGGCCCAACTGTAGCTACAGGACCTCAACCTTGCAAAGTTGAATCAAACAACAATAATCAACATCCAGTGAACCAATAAGCAAGCACCAACCAATCGACCAGGAATGTCGGTGAAGAACAATATTGGACAAATTTACTACACACAAGATTGTATCAAAAAAATCGGAGAAAAGTGTATTATAACACATTTGTTAACCAAACATTTCAGGCTGTGAGACCTGTCAGGTAAACATTCAAAGCTGTCATGACCTTCCAAAGGCCTACCATAGTGTAAGCAATTAATAAAGGTGCGGTTTTCACGGCTGGTATTTTTCAATACTCGGAGTGATCAAAATCCTCTCACAGTCCATCTTTGTATGTGATTACTACGACCAGAGAAGTAGGACTGTAGTTTTGTCTTCGTCTCGTTCCTGATCACAAATGTTGGACACATAACCTACCTCCATCACAGCCACAGTGACATATAGGAAAAGGAAATCGTATTTTTTCCTCACATAGAAAGATGTTCTGCAAGAGGATTTTGACTTAGCCATCGCCCAATAGTCAAATTTCCCACCTGCAAACTACAAATAGCAAGTGAAGCAAAAGATGACACCCAAACCCACCTATCAACGGGGAACGAAAGAAGTCCAGTTCCAATTGCGATTGAAAAATCCCAAGTGTGCAAACTGCAACAAGACCAACATGGAAAAAAGAACAACAACAATAGGTAAATAAGAAATCAGTGAACAAGCAAGAAGCAAGCATAAACCAACAAACCAACAATGCTGCTGAAGAACAATATTGCCCATATTCAATGCAGAGAACATTGCATATAAAAAAAAAAATGGAATAAAATGTATTGTAGCAGGCCTGTTAAGTAAACATTTAAGGTTGCAAGGCCTGTTAGGTAAACATTTAAGTCTGTAATGACTACTCTGTAAACATTCAAGAAAGAATGCAGTGTGACAGGTCTGTTACGTACAAAAAAACATTTATTATATTATTGTATAAAAAAAATAAAAAAAATAGTAACAATAGAAACAGGAAAATAAGGAATCAGTGAACAAGCAAGAAGCAAGCATGAACCGATGAGCCAACAATGTTGATGAAGAACAAGATTTCCCATATTCACTATAGAGAACATTGCATAGAAAAAAAACCCAGAAGAAAATGTATTGTAACATGCTTATTAAGTAAACATTTAAGGATGTGAGGCCTGTTAGGTAAACATTTAACTGAGTTAGGACTACTCTGTAAACATTCAAAAAAGAATGCAGTGTGACAGGCTGTTACGTACGGAAAAACATTTATTCTATTATTTTATAACAATAAAAAAAATAGTAACAATAGTTCAAACAATAGAGGCTATGTAAAAAAGAAAATTTGTTCAAAGGACAAACTAATATGAAGTCAACTAATAAAAAACTGACTCTCTATCTTCAAAACTTTGGATATCCAAACATTTCAAGAAAAAAATAAAAACTGAGAAAGACCGTATATGATCAAAAACTTTGGATATGCTAACATATCAAACATTGGGAATAACAAAGCTAGCAATAAGACCTCCAATCCGTTATCCAATTAGATCATGACATATATGGTATTTTTATTATATAAAAATCAATGTTTTTAGTTCCCCAGTTCGAACAATAGATACTATGCAAATATTTTTAGTCAAAGGACAAACTAATATGAATTCAACGAATTATTGATCGCTATAGTCCCTCTACGCCTTCGGCAGGGACTAATAACATAATAATTGAATTGAATTTGTAATTTAACCTTTTGAGAAGTCTCATGATTCAACCATAACAAGATAAATGAATTGGCATGAAATCCATATGAAAAGTATTATATACAATTATGGAAAAAAACATGGTCATTGAAAACCACTATGTATTCATGCCAAAAACAAACCCCACAATTGAGTTCATTACCAAGCAAATTGACTTACCTTGCAATAGTAATTCATATGAATTTCACTCTCACAACTGAGCTAAGCAATTTCTTTATAAATCAAACAATTCAAGTGACTTCCCATACTCTTAATAGAATCAACATTGACCTCATAAACCAACATTGTAAGGGGTTGCTCCTACTTATAACAAATGCCAACAAAACTATTTGAATTAATTGTGCTTACAAATCATATTTGGGAGACGTTTATATGTCTATTTTGAACACATAGCTTCCACCAATTTACACAACAAGACATTCAGGGAGTTTAAGAAGAGGATCTAGAGATAGGTCCACTATCTCTTCATACATACTCAACATGGTATGGTTTGAGATATGGGTTGAGCTAGGCCACTTCCATGAGGGTGTAGTCATGAGAATCCCACAAGCCCATACTACCCATGCTTGGTTACAAAAACAAAACACATAAAACCTCACAAGAACCAAATGATTCTCTACTTAGGTTCAAACTACTATGGAATGCTCAAAGCTCTCAATAAAATTCCAATAAAAATTCAACTCAACAAATTAAAGAACAAGGAAGAGAATCAATTTCTACAAGAGGGATATTACACCTCCCCTTTGAAATTTCAAGCAATCAGAAGTTCTTGTAACTATGCACATAAGCAAAATTATTGTCCCATTTGGTTGTAACTTCGCATCCTTGCATTCACATTTCATACCCCTCTCTCCAAGGATACAACCTCTAAAAATTCATTAATCAGATATGTATTTCATAATAGAGAAGAACTTATCCATAATAATGGAGGAGAAGAGGAAGACTTATTTTATTTAGAATTTCAGTTCTAAGGAAAATAACTAAGTGTGAGCAATTTTTAACCCAATATTAGGTAGTCCTATGTAGATTCCACCCCCTAGATAGGATATGACACCACTAGGGTGAAAGATACAAGTTAAATACTTTCAAGTCACTCTTTACAACCCAAAGTGATTCCAAAACTTGTTTAAAACCCCACTACACAATTTTATTTCTAATATTTCTAGTCAACCCAATCATGGAACTAATTTGGTTTCCCCACACAAAATAAGAAAACACAATGTTCATTCTCTTGAAGGTTTTGTTGGTTTCTTTTATGGAAAAAATAATCTCCTATGGTATGAAAACACACCTCCCAAATAATATCATTCCTCTCTTTAGTATGGTAGCACACTTAACAATGAGATCCTCCTCTTTTCCTTCCCAATTCCTCCAAGAATATTCTCCTCCCTTTTCTAATTCCAAATGCCTCCAATATGTTCCTCCTTTACATGAGTGAAGAGAGGGAAAGAAAGAATATTATTCCAACTCTTCCACTTTTTTAATGATAGGTACCAAGATAGATGGTTTAACTCCTCTTTATTCCATTAATATAGGAGGTGGTTAGGTTCTCCTAAAGTGATGGATTCTTTTAAAATTTATTCCCATCCCACTCTCATATCCTCCATTGAATTAAAGTCAAGCCTTCTACTAACCATTTGCAACATTAAAAGGGAAAGGGTTAGGATAATGCACATGGTAAATAAGATAGGAAATATTAAGAGACATAGGTAGACATGGTTATCTATAATTAACAATTATCCCCTTGGATCCCCTTACCTTTCCCCTATAGTGCAATCATAATCAAAGATAATATTTACAATATTTCAAAATTAACATGGAAAATCTACCTCATGTTTCATAGAAAGAAAATAATGAAAAGTTCATGTTTAGATCACTTAAAAAATATACATAATAAGATGCAAGACATATGAAGGGTTGAAATTGGAATGTGAGACCATGCTTTCAAACCAAACACTCTAAATTTTTTCACTATGGGTTTCCAACCACTTTAAGGTTTGAAAGGATTGAGACCCTTCAATTCTTTATGATAAACTATGTAATGGATATAACATGATATGACCCCAAAGGGGGCATATTTGGGGTTAAATGTATATGATGTGACCCTAAGGGGGCCGTATATGGGGTTAAAAGGTTTGAAAGGATTGAGACCCTTCAATGCTTTATGATTAACTATGTTATGGATATAACATGATATGACCCCAAAGGGGGCCTATTTCGGGTTAAATGTATATGATGTGATCATAAGGGGGCCATGTATGGGGTAAAATATATATGTAATAGTGGTTATCCTAATAAATGGTCCACATATGGCCCCTTTATTAGGCTGACTATCATGCACCCAACCACCTAAGTACCTTTTAGGGGATGGGGTATTAATTTTTTGTTTATTCTAATGATCTTAAGTCGTCTTTATCACAACTCTATCATATTATACATGTCAAGAGTTTTCCAACGACAATAAATTCACTCCAAACTAAGTCCTATAATAAGAGTTATGGCCATTCAAAGTTATCATTTTACATAGAAAACATCTCTCTTACTGCCATGTGGCATCCATGCGACACCTAATTGTCCATACCAACTGATGTGGAGTCATCCTTATCCTAACGTGACACTAGATTGGCCTGCCAGGGTGGAACTTCGGTCCATGCAGGCCCGCAACCGTCATCACTCAGACCTTCTCCCTGCACACTCTTCACTTCCCTTCAATGAATAGGGTATCGAGAAATATTCCCTCTCTATACCATCTGTTTGGAGTTGAAGCAGTTCACATAGTATCAGTACCTCAAACCCAAGATATCGAGGAATATTCCTTTCCCTTGATGGATGGTCTCGATGCACGCAAGATCTAATGACCTACAATTAGGATCCATTCAACACCTAAGGTTTACCTATCCTACTAGACCCCACTCAATTTGTCAACCAATTGAATATTGACATGCGTCGTCACATGGGCACTCTTAGTCGGCCTAAACTCGTCCTTATCTCTCGATTTTCTAGGTGGGACCTGTGATAATCAATGGTTGAGGTTGAGTTCATTTAACACCTAGGTCACTACTATTATAGTGCACCTATATTTTGATGTGACATGTTTCCTAGTGTCTCCTCGACACGTGGACCCAACATGTCTTGCCATGTCATCATAGGGATCTTAAGCTCGCTCAGCCAGAGAATGACAATTGTCCCTCTCCTATGAACCAATTAAAATTATTAATTAATATTTCTTAGAATACGACTCTTTTGTATCCAAATACTTATACCTTCTTAGGAATAATTGTTATTCACTAATTACTTATCCTTGTATACGTAATTTCACTTCACCAAATAATTTACTTAATAATTTTGGCCCAGTTATTAATGGGTATTTACATTTTTGTTTCTTTCTTCCCTTTATAAGTAGTTTAGTACTAATTTAATATTTACTCATAAGATAATTATAAGTAATTATTTTATACAGGATAAGATTAATTAGTCCACAACAAACTTAAATTGGTTAACCTTAATTAATGTATATAATTCACTACTTAACATAATAAGGTTAATTAGACCAACATATACTTAAGTTGACTAACCTCAATTAATGTTTATAATTCAATTCCCTCTCTCAGCACGCAACTTGACACCAAATTTCATGTAATTTAATAT
>JASDQU011312172.1:0-24945 GCA_032191745.1 Picea mariana
GTCCATTTCCCAAAACTTTGTGCTATGGGTCTTTCTTCAAGGGTTGACATCAATGACAACCAACCTTAATCAACAGAAATTATATAATATCAACAACAATATTGTTTTGAGTATATTCTAAAATAAGTGCTTCATATGTAATGTGTGTTGAAGCCATAGTACTATTACTAAGACTTATAGGAGATTGCTTCAAAACCAGGTAAGAAGAGATACAAAGGAAAGTACCTGACTTAACTTATGGAATTACCACAAATTTTATGACTATTATATTTGCTTACCTTCTGAAAGAGTAGTGGAATTCCTAGAAACAACATTACACCTCTATGTAATTTCCTCTTCACATCTCAAATTCTTCATCTCCTATAGAATCTTGTCACAGTCGTTAGCTCTGATAGAAAACAATGGAAGTTAGGATCGATTCTTTACTCAGATAACATATATCACATGGACACAATATTTCCAGTGAGATATAGGTGAAGGATGCACAAGGTCGATCTCTAAATATTGAAGGAAGAATCCAGTTGAGAGAGCCCCTGCGCAGAGGGTCGAGGAAGAATATGGTTGAGGCATTGAGGAAAAGGTATATAAAAAATTCCTCAAGAATTTTTAGATATTGCTTGGCTAAGACAAGATAGTTGGGAATGCCACCTAGGGTTTTTAGCCTCAAAGACAAGCACATAATACACAAGTATTAAGTGCAAAGGGTCAAGGCTTAATTTTTTGTGTTATGCATAACAATGCAAAAGAAATAAACTTAAACAAAGTTGCATGAATGTGTATAGAAATTATACAAATGTATACATGGAGATCAAAGTAAAAGAATGAACTAGATCATTAAAATACATGTGTGATATGGAAACAGTAATTTGATTTTTCATTTATTTCATTCTGAGATACAAAACTAAGTTCTCTCTACAAACCCCTGCGAGGGTAGGGACCAAAATCAAATTTAGAATCCTTTGATGGGCACCATACAAAAAGACTCTGACAATCAAGAAGAAAATCAAATCTAAAGATCTAGATCATCTTGCCACAAAATGTTGTCACTTGACTCTGCAAGATATTCTTGATCATTCATGAAACTCAATTCATGCATAAACCAAAATACACAGATTGCCAAAGATGAATCATACACCTTTAAAACAAGTTGTTGAAATATGTGATTCAATTTTTGAATCCTACGGCCTTCAATAAGGCCTTGTTGTCATCAAGATAATTAATCTTTCTAGTAAACTTAGAATGAATGAAAGTTAAAAGTATCTCACTAGTATAGAGAAAACCTTATGGTTGTAGTTCTCCTTCTATTCTCCCCACTAGTCTCTCCATCTCATTGAGATTTTTATTCCTCCTCAATAAGTTAGGGTAGTTCAAATACCTTTCTTTAGTTAAGTCAAATTAACTTAACTAATTAGTTTGAGACAAATAATAATAATAATATATAAATAAGGGTCTTAAATAATAACTAAATAGGCGGGACCCGTTGTGACTCCCAATTATTTCTTTTAATAACCATCAAACATGAAATATAAAAATCAATCATAAGATTTCAAATATATCCTCCTTGTACCTCCCATATTCAAAGTTATGATCAAATATTATAAATATCACTAAAATATAATATGATCATATCCAAAAAATACTATATTCATATTGTCCCAAAAATAATGCCTAAATATATACTTGTTGTCCAAAACTTTGTCCAAGTAAAAATACTATCTTCAACATATGAAACAACATTAATCATCATCAAAATCCATATTTACTATGAGAGGCATTAGGCCTCTTCTCACTACTATCCCCTTTTGAATTTTTTGTAGCAGCCTTTAGCTGGTTGGACCCTTGAGGCTGAACTATACTGATAACATGAGAACAATCATCCTTAAGATGAAGAAGGGAAGACACATATTTGGCAGATTCTTTGGATGAGCTGGAGTGAGTGGCTACTCCTTTTCCCTTGTCCCACATGGGCTTGAGGACATATTTTTTAATCTTTTACTGGCATGTGATGATTGCACGGGTGAGACAACATGATCAACTTGGGAAATTTGTTATTTGGTGGTGGAGGGAGTAATGGAAAAGAAGCTGTAGGCCAACCATGATGATGAACAATAGGCTAGTGGATAATTTCTTTCCAACCATCATTGGTGGGCGGTTTTGGTCACATTGATACATGAGGAGGGACTAGGATGCCATAAAAGTTCTCATGTTCTTGGAAGGGCAGTATTTCAGGACAGAGTTGGATGATCCCTTGGACTACTAGGTTGAAGAACCCATCTTGGAAAATATGGTTCAATTCCTGGGGGTCAGCATCAAAATTTATGGAGAACCGAGGTCTTATGTGACCCTTCTTCCAAATCCCCCTGCCTTTGTTACCTCTGCTATTACTGCCTATACTGAAAAATCTCATCCTGAAGCAATAGTCCAAAACATGTCATGAAAATTCTTAATAATCCATGCATTAACTCTACCTAAATAGAATCAAAATTTAGCTCTTATCATTTACCATAGAATCACATGCAATCCATCCATAAAAATCATCAATCAATTGTTATCCGAATAGTCATTGAATAGGGCTATTGGGAAGATGAGGGCATTGTAATGAGCGAAAGGTGGTATAATGGTTAGGAACCGCCACGAATATTGTTCAAGAAATTGCAGAGGAAAATAATACTAACATCCAAACACCAGTCATCATTGAATTCCTTCCCTTTTAAACCCCTTTAATCTTAATGAAATTCACAACAACAGAACAGGGAAACAATTAAATGTATCTGGGAAGGTGACGAGATTATAATGAGCAAAAAGTGGTACAATGGTCGGGAAATAGATGGTTACTGTTATTTTCATGAATTAACATGTATTTGCTTCAAGTTATCATTTCCATGTTTTCCAAAAATATTTTATGTTAAACATCCAAACTCAAGACTTAATTCTCCCATAATATCCAAAATAAAAAGCAGAAAAAGCTTTGGGACTGTCGTCCCACAATTCCCAATTTTCCTCTTTTTTTGTTCACATATGTTTATTTAATTATAAAAAGTGTAAGGGACTGTCCAAAATCGTAAGAACAACAATTCCAATCAATAGGTAGGGCCGAGGAAAAAACCACACAAGGTATTGAACTTCCACAAAAATAATCATAACCCAAACTGTTGCATAACAGAGATCTCTAGAAAAACCCAAAGTGCCTCTAAATTATAGTTATTAAGCCTTATAAATATTCAATAGTTGATCACAGCCTTGTGAGTAATATAACCATATCGGGTCATCTTTCATTGTACAAGATTAACACAAATGCACTGAAATGGAAATCTTCATAACCAATTTCCTTGACTGCAAAATTGTTTCTTTTTAATTTGTCGAGTTTTTGTATGATAACTAACAACAGAATCATCTCAATAAACAAAACTCAGACTAAATTAAGAGCACGATGGAGCATAACAAAAGGCAAAAACACTTCAACATACAGGATGGTATCAACTTTCAATGTTCGTTATATGACAGGATGGGTTTGAAACACTGGTGCCTTTTCTTTTACCAACCATACAACCATAAAATCGACCAATGAACCCTCGTAGGTAATACACCAATAATGCAAGTAACAGATCCCTCCACTTCTTGGTCAGAACAGAAACCCAACATGTGTTTACAACCTCCAATATAAGGAAGAGAGGGGTTAGAATGGAGGGTGAGGCCATTTACAATTGAAGTTAAAAAAGAACAAAACCTCCAACATTACCATAACAATATTTAACACAGTTGCTTCCACGGTGGTCACAAAGAAACGAATGAATTTATATACCTTCAAGATTGAGGGGGCGACTCAAAAGTGCCACAAACTCCCATATTCCATTATAACACAGAATGAAAATCGATCTCATCTGACCAAACAGACATATAAAATCGAAATGAGGCTTTGGTAGGCACCTAGGTGAAAACAAATAAAATATTTCCCCATTTATTTTATAGCATAAGTTTCCGCAGACCACACATAGTCTCAACAACAAACACAGGCCCAATATAATTTTTTACATGGGAAATGTTATTGCACAATTTGTACTTTCCCAAAAGCCAAAGGAAACTGAACAATAAACTGGCATAATAGGAGGTTGTCCTATCATTGTCACCTAAATAAGACACCTCTTTCTCTTTAGGGGTGAAAGCCTAGGGGCGACATCCCCGGTGACCTGGGGGTTTGAGAGGGAAAAGGTTATATTATCAAGGAAATTTCTTCCCCTCTCACAAGTCACATTGATCAGAGAGTCCTAAAGGTTTAATGAGATGAAGCAAATATTTTCTTAAGTGTACCTGCCCAGAACAAGACAACAAGAAAACATTATTTACATGTAACAATTGATATTAGTGCTTTGTAAAACCTTGGGCTTTCAATAAAAGCAATAAATTGATATACAATATGAAGCAAACACAAATTTATAACAACAATGTATATATAATGATAGCTTCACAATTATGCCTTAAAAAAGCTTTAATAATGACCCAAAATGATAACCTAAAATTGGTAATGTGCTAGCATTTGTCAGAAGCAAAGAAGGCAATGTAAAATCAACTTTAACACTTTTTTTAAGGAGATTTTACTGATGTAATATATGGTTGTAGCTTACATTTGTAACAACAACAAGAATGTTAGTAATTTAGTCTAATATAAGGCTAGGAATGGTTAGAAAAGAGCTTGAGGTAGATGGTTTGAGGGTTGTTTTCATCAATCAATCAAATGTAAGGTATAAGACAATGTCTTTAGGGTTAATGGAGTCACTTTTGTAGAAAAAATATTAAAGGACACAAATGATAATATGTGAACTAAAGACAAGAAGGAGGATGGTTGAGGTGTTGGTAACCCAAGGCCTCAATCATTAAACCCTAGAAGGAAAATAGCTACTAGGAAGTAGGTAACCCTAGGCCCTAGCGGTTTTCCTTCTTCTTTAGCTCAAGCTTGAGATAAATAAAAGCTTAATGAAGCAATGGTGTTAGAGTACTACAAAGGTAAGGCTCTATCACATGCTTCAATGGAGGTTTATTCTAGAAAAATCAAGTAGGTGGATAACTATTGAGATAAGGACAATAACACGTGCTTATTCTCCTAGGGTTTTACACTAGCAATTTCATAATATTAGCAAATGCAAAGTAAAAGATACCATAACCATTCAAGGAAAGAATAATTGCAGATTTTCACTTACATTCACCAAGAATAATCTAGTAACATGCCCCAGTTGAAGACTTTCCATGATGAAAATGACAAAAATCACCAAAAGCAACCTCCTCCAAGAGTTGTGCACCACTTAATTTCAGTCAATAAGCCTTAAGATATAGAATTTCAAACCTCACACTTGTGTGAGTGAAATATTATGAAAAAATACAATGGACTTTTCCCTTATTTATACAATTCAAATGAACTTTAATTATAAATTAGGTAAAAAAAAGGTCTACATGGCCAGTTACATCAAATATCTAGCTTTTTACATAAAATTGACAAATTAAACCCTAAAATGTGCAAAAGAGGTGATGTCATTCCCTTGTAGGGTGACGTTGAGCCTCCTAAGTGAGACGTTTTCCTCTAGGAGAAAAATGTTAGGCCTTCCAAGGCCTCTGAATCATGCCACACATGCCACTTAGCACACAACTACCTCCATCATGTCCATATGACATTGGGTGATGTAGTGCGCCTTCCAAGGCCAATGTTCAGGGGGAAAGGAAATACCCCCCTAGGTCCATGTCTGCCAAGGTTTCTCTGGTGGAACTTCCTCCTCTCTCTGGTGCAAGCCTATGGTATATGTCTACCCCTAGATAGGGTCTCAACATCCACCTGGTGGGATTTTATCCCTATGGAGGTTTGAGCTAATCATCTCCCCATATGTACTTGTTCGTCGGTTGTGGTCCTGCAGTAACAACAAGTACGACCTCCATGGGCTCATAAGTCACAGGGATCATAACAATGTCAATCACATCTAATAATCAAGTTACCCAAACATGTGCATAAAACCCCCCTTTTCCTAGACAACTGCTCAAAGATGTTATGTTATTCTACAATCCAGGTTTGGAGAGGGTTCTAGGATGTCATATTGGGATAATTCTTCATAGGTGTGGGGTGTTTCCAGGTGAAGACCAATCTAGGTCATGTAAGTGCATGACATGGTGTGGGGAATGTTTGGGCAAGGGGTGCAATGATGAAAGGGAAATGTAGGTATTACTTGTGGGTGCCTCTAAAAGAGGGTGAGATGCACCTTGTCATGGATGCAATTGTTTCCTATCCCATTCAATTCATTTTTACTTTTTATCTTATTATTTTTTCTTTCAAGAGAATAGTTGGGGGACACTTCACTGGCATGGTGACCAGTGGTGACAGTTTTACCCACAAGCATTTCACAGAGATGAGAAGGTTGGATCGTGATGAGACCCCATTTGTCTTGGATATTACACTAAGAGCCATTACCCTGGCGTGGTGACCAGATGGACAGTAATTTTATACCACTACATGCCCATGGACCTAATAGGATGGCTCATGATGAGACCCCCCATCCACCAACTAGGTCTAGAGTTTTATCTTTTTGTGGGTCCCTTCTTTTCTTGCTGAGAATCCTTTTATTTGTTTCTCAAGTATCCCTGGGTGAAGCATCTGAGGGTTTTGATCTTCGTCTTTTAACTTTTTCCAACTACTTTTATCCTCTGGGCCTTTAGCCCCTTCTTCCCACAAGGCAAGGTACAAACCTTACTAGCTTGGCAAACCCAATGCCCTAACCAATGTAGGGGATATATGAGAGGGAATATGATGAAAAGTGATAAGTATGGTAGGAATGGACGATGACCTTTCATAAACCCACCCAGTGGAAACTCGCTCCTAAGGGAACCAACTTGCTACGACATTTTTTCATCCCCCCCAGGTATGGACATATCAAAAGGCATAAAGTCCAAGAACATGTCATGAAGCAAAAGAGAATTAAATGCACATATTCAAATTATTTGAGAATCAAAGTGACACATACCATGATAGCTGAACTCAATACCTCATGTAGCAAGACCCACTGCTACTTCAGAAATAGGCCGATGGGATGGATGTTGATGTTGTTGATAGAATGGAGGGGCTGAAGAAGAAGGATGGGCCCTCTAGGGCCAAGCTTAAGTCAATATGGATCTCAGTACTCCATGTCTAGGACCTGTGGGCCTTGAGACATAATCTCCTTAGTTATCCCAAGGATAGGGGATAATAGGAAAAATAACAAACGACGAAAGTTGTTCAAGATTGTGTAGGCATAACAAACATTAACAAAACCCAATTAATTCTAGGTTACCACTGTCATTAATGGAGGAAAAACCCATTGCAAATTTCAAGAAGGAGTGCAATGGAGATTCCATAACATAATTTTACAACAGTTACCCATAACCAGTATCCATTCGGGGTGCCATAACTATGATGGGGAAACAACATTATATCTTGCACAACAATAACCAAGAAGAAACAATAAACCATTTCCAAATTGCAATACAACATTCCAACCAATTTTGCACAGACAAAGCATACATTCACCACTATAAATTTAGAAAGAAAGCACCCTGTACATGGATTCTAAGAGCCAACATTTTAATTCTATTCTAAATTAGATTACAATAATGAATGGAAAATAAAGAACCCTCATACCTGCTATAGAAAATGCAAGGAAAACCAACCATAAACCTTTTTCTTTGTTCAAAAGCCGAGAAATGCGAAGTAACCACAGTCAAAGCCAAAACCACAATGTGAATAAAATGGGGGTGGTGGCCTCGGTTTATGCTTGGAGCTACATGTAGTAATTCCACGTCGTTTCCAACATAAATGTCCACCAACCCAAGTAGGGTATGAGCACGCCCACAACAATAAATTGGCCCAAATATTAACCATAACAAAACCATATACAATGCCATAACTTGCCCATTGAAAAAATGATATTTCCATCTATATATGAAACCTTAACACCATACTACCTTACATTCATTGCTAGGAAAAGGTGATCACCTTTACCACTTCAACCAATATCATATTTCACATTGGGGAGAATTTAGAAACGTAGAGGTATTTTGCAAAATAGTCATGAGTGTTGAGAGAAAAAGATACCTTATTCATCATTATTCACATCATGGGGTCCCACCTATTATTTATTATAATATATATATAAGTATTTATGCATTGCAACCCATTTGCATGCAAGGGTATTACATTGCGCTTATGGGCATCAAAAAATTGGAAACTCCACAGGGAAATTTGTTTCTAACAGATTCAGAACTCAGTATGTTTGGTTTTTCAGACCAGTAGAAGTTGATGATAGAGAAGATTGTTGAAGAATAGTTATGAATAGGGGGGGAAATATGGTTTAAGGGAAATAATGAGATAGGATTTTGGGAATAAATTATGGAAAGTTGTATGTATGAAGGGTTTGGTCCTGTATGCATAACATTCGAACAATATAACATGTAATATTTCTTAAATTTTAAAGTAGAATGTTTCTGATTTTCTCTTTAGATCTTAGGATGGAGGGAAGAAAGGGATAGAAGAAACAAGGAAGAAGACAAAATCAACTATCCAACAACAATGTTGAAAGCAAAAATCAACTTCAAATATGTTTGAAAACAGGACATCGTGACAACTATGTATACCTTATTTCTTATTGATCAACAATACTTACAGAATGACATTGTTATGGGAAAACTGATCCAGACTTTATTTCTGATAAATTTAAGAAAACAAAACAACAAAAATTAAAAAATCAACAACCCAAAGTAAAAAAACAAAAACAGTAAAACAAAAGACTATATACAGAGATCCTTTTAAACAAGTGTTGATAATCATGTTGGTTCCACGTAATTTTTCAAGTGGGAACCTTTAGTGTTGTAAGAGAACAATCACTCTTCCAAATCCTTTAGAAGGTATGAGTTTGCACCTAGGATAAAAGTAATTTTGAAAGGACCTAGCCATAGTTTTTGGAACTTTGAGTGTCTTCCTCTCTCAGCATGAGTTGATTCCCATAGTAGAAATTTCGCGTCAATCTTGAATTCAACAACTTTTGCTCATCTATTAAAATACTTTTTAAAGTTTGATGCCTTCTCGTTATATTCTCCAAGGAAAAATTCCTTTGTTCTTCCAGGGATAACAATGCATTTATCCTTTGGGGAACATTGGAAGAATTTAATTCTTCAATCTGTAACATCAACCGTAAGGAGGAAAGCTCCAACTTAGTAGGCAGAATAGCCTCTTGGCCATATGCAAGCTGAAAGGGGGTACATCTTGTGCTTTCCTTGGTGGTTGTTCGATCTTCCCATAGAGCATAAGTGAGAAGCGTGTACCACTGGTGAGTTTTATTGTCTATGATATTTTTTATGATCCTAACCAGATTCTTGTTAGTGGACTCGTCTTTCCCATTTCCTTGAGAATAATAATAAGATTAAGTGAAATGTGTGACCCCTAATTTAACCATACATTGAGTCAACTTAGCAGAAATTCATGTTGGGTCATTGTCCGAAATTATCTCTAATGGAATACCAAATCTGGAAAAGATATTAGTTTCTAAGAAAGAAATTACCTACTCATCCTGTGCATTATTAAGAGGGACAACCTCAATCCACTTAGTAAATTAATCCACGACTGTCAAAATAAAAAGATGCCCTGCAAAAGATGAAGGATTGATAGGACCAATAAAGTCTAGGTGCCATTTAGAAAAAGGGAAATCTGGGAGGACAGGTTGTAAAGGCATGGTAGAAAGACATTCTTTCCCAGCAATATTTTGGTATTTATCAAAATATCTTGCGAATTTATAGGAATCTCGAAATATCGAAGGCCAATAGTAACCATTTCTTATGATTTTAAAGGAAATAGATTTAGCATAAAAGTGGCCACCAATGTAAATGATAGAAACCGATGATCGATGAATTTCCTGTAACATCTTTTATATTTCTTTGTCATTCACACATCGAAGTAATAAACCATCAGCAAACCTTCTAAACAAGAAGTCTCCCAAAATGATATACCCGTAGGATTCAAGGTAGAGTCTTCTTCTCTGGTGAGGATCCAAGTTATTTGGGCATTTTTTACGCTGCAAGTAATACACTAGATTTATATACGAAGGATGTTCAACTATAGAAAGATTTTGATTTTCAATATAGAATAGAGCTTAAAGAGGATTATCACGATCATCAAGTTCTTCACTTGGTTCAGGGTGTTGAGATAAGTGAAGGGCTAAGTCTCATCCCTTGATCAGTTTTGAATGCATGATGTTTAAATCATGCTCCTGAATTTTGGAATCCATTGTGCAAGTTTTCCTGAAAGATAAGTTTTTGAGAGAAGAAACTTGACAGAGGGACTCTTACCTGCATATGTTTTCCTAAAATAAAGTGGCGAAATTTTTCTATAGCCTTAACAAGAGAAAAATCATGTTTTTCAATGTAAGAGCACTTTATTTCATCATCTGATAAACTTTGTCTCATGTATGCTACAAGTTTTTTGTTGTTTTGGTGATCATTCTATAAGAGGATAGCATAAATTGCTTCCTCCGTGGCATTGGTATATATGATAAAATATTTCTCGAAATCTGGTTTCACCAAAACCAGTGCAGAAGTGATTTCTTTTTTAATCCTAAGGAAATCATTTTCAACGTCATATGTCCAGGAAAAATAATGATCTTGCTTCAAAATATTGTGAATTGGTTTAACCATGACAACAAAATCAGGAACAAACCTATGGACAAAATTGATAATTCCCATGAAATCTTGGACTTCTTTCTTGGAGGTGGGGGCAGGAAGGTTCAGAATCACAGTAATTCTCTTGGGATCAATGCTTATTCCTAAATCAGAAACAATATGACTGAGGATATTTCCCTTTGTGACACCAAAAATAAACTTGGAAGCATTTAAAGAAATGCCAAATTTTTTGCAATGCATCATAACTTTTCTAAGATGACCAAAATGATCCAAATGGTTCTTTGAATAGACAATCAAATCATCGAGATAAACTTGGATAATTTTACCGATCATATTGTCAAAATCTATCTGCATAGCTCTTTGAAAGGCAACACCTACATTAGACAAGACAAAATGCATATGTTCATAAGAAAATGTGCCCCAGCGTGTAGTAAATGTGGTTTTATATCTACGAGTCCTCTTTACCTTGATTTGATTATAGCCAAAAAATCCATCAAGTAATGACATCATCTGTGACCATGCAACTTGTTGTAAAATCATTTCTATATCAGGGAGAGGAAAATGATCTTTCACGCTCTCTCTTTTCAATGCGGGGAAATCAACGAACAATCTGATCTAGACATTAGTCTTCCTAACAGGGACCAGATTTGAAACTCACTTAGAATACTTAACTGGAAAGATTATACCAACTTTCAATAATTTTTCCAACTCTTTCCTATTAGTAGCTTCAAGTGTAAGGTTAATAGGTATTTGTTTTTCCTAACTGGTTTTACCCCTTCCTTGATAGGAATGGAATGTTGTATGAGAGTGGGATGAAAACCATGAAGATCCTCGTATGACCATGCAAAAACATCTTGAAATTCACGGAGTAGTTCTGTGAATTTCACTTTTTCTTCATCAGAACATTGGGCACCTAGTTTAACAATCTTTGGATATTCAAGTGTCCCAAGGTTCAAGGAAATGGTATCACCTACTTTCCTTTTTGACTCCTCTTCCTTATGTGTCTCTTTGTTGCTTACATCACTTAACGAAAATGAACTTTCGAGAGGATTCAAGCCTTTAGGAAATTTATCATCTTCAATAGATATGATTTCTTTAGGCTTAGACAATTCATTTTGTATGAAAGAAAAACTTCCTTCATCATTTGGGAAAACTTGCCACGATTCCGCGTTATCAGGGTTGTGAGGACGATATAGAGACTAGAACATACAATCAGGTATCTAAGGAAAAATTTGTCAGGTAGGGGATGTTGCAAATACCACTAACTTATCAATCATTGAATTGAGTTCCCTCTTAACATGAGTGATGTTAAATGATAACAGGTTTGAAATAAGCATCCAAACAACTTGGGTACAACGTTTAAGCAACTTATTTCTAGGTGAATAAATCTTACGTACAAGGTTAACAAAAAGTTTAGAATCACCAAAGAATGTAAGGTGGCCACACCAAGGTTATATGCATTTTCAATGCCTAACAATAAGGCCTCAAACTTAGTGATGTTGTTTGTGCAAGCAAATTCTAGCCTATAAGAAAAATTGTGGATTTTACCTATAGGATAATATAGAATAATTTGGTCTCCATTACCTTTGTTTGAGCACGAGCCATCGAAATGAATGTGCCACATGCCATCATAAAAATCAATTGGTTCAAGGATAGTGTCACCCTCATTGGAAAAGTTAGAGTATACTCCCAAATCTTCCTCAAGATAATTTATGTTAGGTTTGGGAACACTCTCTATATATGGTGAAATTCTCCCTTCCCTTAGGACTATAATGTTCTTTTCGTTCCTGGGGACAGACATATGTGTTCCGTCAGGCGAAAGATATCCACCTGTTAGGGCTTGCCAGTCTCTTCCTAAAATAATTGAATAATTTATTACTGGCATATAAATTACCTAGATACTAAGGGTTGTTCTTATTTCAGGAAGAGCACACAAAACTAAGATTAAATCTTTGATTTCACCTATCGTTGATTGCTACAAATTGTTATAAGAGAGCATGCTTCTATAATTTTCATTAGTGCATGATAAGCCAAGATCTTCCATTATAATTTTTTACATTACATTTGGACCAGACCCGCCATCAATTAAGAAACAATGAGCTATTTTATCCATAATTTTTACAGAAATATAAAAAGGGGTATTTTTTACAGGTTTCTTAAAATTATTTACACCTATTTTATTTACAGTTGAGTACTCTTCTTTTGACTCTTCAAAAAGAGTGGCTATAGTAGAAACTTTACCTTCCATAAAATTCTTGAGATGCTTTTGTTGATCAGGGATGGAAACCCTGTCCAATAAAGTAGCATCAACCTTGATATTAGCCAATTGATGTTTTATTTAGAAGAGGGAAAAAGGGAAGACATTCCTTGATTTTCCAGAACTCTGATAGCTTGTGTATCAGTGCTCTGAGAAGACGTGCTTGGTGTGGAAGCAGTATGAGGAGGATCATATTTTCCCTTGGCGGTGTAAGATTCATTCTTGGTATTGATTATCATAACATCCTCTAGTTCAACCCAATCTAGAACCACGACTGTAGTATCAGACATTTTTCCAAAGATGTTATCTCTGGCATTTTTCTTAACTTCGCAAGTACTTTCTTCATGATTTTCTTCACAGAAGTTACACTAACTGCGAGACATAATGTCTTTTGGATGAAAAGTATTTTCATTAGTATTCCTAAAAATCACCGAGGGAAAAGAAGATGCGACAAGGGTAGGTGAATAAACACTTCCCTTTCATTTGCAGGCTATCATCCTACTGTTCATATCTTGGATGAGTTGTAGGAGGGCAGACATATATGTTTTCTTGACCGAGTCCACTTTAGGATGACCCATTCTTTCGATTTTATCCTCATATTCTAAACAAGTATGAAGAGTAACCAAGATTGTCAATACCTTTTCTTTTATTCTATGATGATAAGGGGAAGGTAGTGCATTATAATAATGCATGAAAGCGGCTTGGTTTTGGGGGTGAATTAATTCAGGGATTTGATTGTATAATTTGGTGAAGCGAAGGTTAAAATAATTAATGGTTTCACCATATTTATAGGAAATATTGTTGTATTCCCTTAACTTCTTAGTTGGACTCTTGGACTGTCCATAAGTGGACTTGAACCAATAAACCAATTCTTCCCATATGGAAAGAATTTTGGGAGGGAGATCAAATAAATTTTCCCTAGCTTTCCCTTCAAGGGAGTTAAAAAATAGACACATGCAAGTGTCACTATCATTAGCACTGATGTTATGGAAATCATTATAAAATTCTACTAGGTGTTCATTTGTAGTAACAATATTATTTCCCGAGAACTTAGGAATATGCTCCTTAAACTTCAGTAATGGGTGAGTAGCGGGTGCTAGATTCAAGGGAGAAGACACGTTCCATGGAGTGGTCATGGCATCTTCTTCGAACTGGAAAAGCCCATATTTCTTTATCACTTTAGTAGGGTTGTTAGTGGATTGAATAGGGATTTGATGGTTGTATATAATACCAATTATTGATGAAGCAGAAGGTTGGGAAAACGAGGCACCTCTGGTTCCACTACCACTACCCACATATGTCATGTTGAAGGTAATAGGTATAGGTGATGAAGGTGAACTAGTAGAATTAGACAAAGTTATCCTTAGAGCACTTTCTTGGGATGACAGAACGATTTTCCTTCTTCCTATTTCAAAAATAGGAGTAGTTCAAGGGGACAATCCTCTTCTTCTTCGAGAAATGAGAGGATTTTGGGACATGGAAAGAAAAACTAACGATTTAGGAAAAGAGAAGTTATTGCAGATACTTTTATCTCTTTCAACTACTTCCCAAGAGCATTCAAGTTCAACACGAGTACTAACAGATTCTAAAATAGTGTTGAATAAGGTCAAAGCAATGTTAGTTTGGTCGTTAACATTGTTTCCAATATTAGGTTGTCTTGTACCCAGTACTTTCATGGAAATAAAATCAATCAAGGAGTATTTAGACAAAACAAAAAAAAATGAAGATAATCGTGAATACTATCAAACAGAGATATATGGAATATCTCCCCAGTAGGATCACCAAATAAATGTTGAGGAAAAGGTATAGAAAACCTTATTCAATCATTTTTAGATATTTCCTGGATAAGACAAGATAGTTGGGAATGTCACCCAGGGTTTATATCCTCAAATACAATCACTTAATACACAAGTATTAAGTACAAAGGATCAAGGCTGAATTTTATGTGTTATGTATAACAATGCAAAAGAAATAAACTTAATAAAAGTTACATGAATGTGTATAGAAATTATACAAATGTATACTTGGAGATCAAATTAAAAGAATGAACCAGATCATTAAAATACATGTGTGAGACCGAAACAATAATCTGATTTTTCATTTATTTCATTATGAGATACAAAACTGAGTTCTCCCTACAAACCCCTATGAGGGTAGGAACCAAAATAAAATTTAGAATCCTTTGATGGGAACCATACAAAAAGACTCTGACAATCAGGAAGAAAACCGAAGCTAAATATATGGATCATATTTCCACAAAATGTTGTCACTTGACTTTGCAAGATATTCTTTATCAGTCATGAAACTCAATTCATGCACAAACAAAAATACATAGGCTACCAAAGATGAATCATACACCTTTAAAACAAGCTGCTGAAATATGTGATTCGGTTTTTGAATCCTGCTTCCTTTGATAAGTCCCTGTTGTAATCAAGAGGATTAAGCTTTCTAGTAAACTCAGAATGAATGAAAGTTGAAATTATCTCACTAGAATAGAGGAAACCTTATGGTTGTAGTTCTCCTTCTATTCTCCCCACTTGTCTGTTCATCTCATTGAGAATTTTTTTTCGTCCTTAATAATAATAATAATAATAATAATATATAAATATAATATATAATAATAATAATAATAATAATAATAATAATATATAAATAAGGGTCTTAAATAATAAATAAATAGGTGGGACCCCTTGTGAGTCCCAATTATTTCTTTTAATAACCATCAAACATGAAATATAAAAACCAATCATAAGTTTTCAAATATATCCTCCTTGCAACTCCCATATTCAAATTTATGATCAAATATTATAAATATCAATAAAATATAATCTAATCATATCCAAAAAATACTATATCCATATTGTCCCATAAATAATGCCTAAACATATACTTGTTGTCCAAAACTTTGTCCAAGTAAAAATATTGTCTTCAACATATGAAACAACATTAATCATCATCAAAATCCATATTTACTACGAGAGGCATTAGTCCTCTTCTCACTGTTGTCCCCTTTTGAATTTTTTGTAGCAACCTTTAGCTGGTTGGAACCTTGAGGATGAACTGCAACGATAACATGAGAACAATCATTCTTAAGATCAATGCGGGAAGAAATAGATTTGGCAGATTCTTTGGATGATATGGAGTGAATGGATACTCCTTTTCCCTTGTCCTGCATGGGCTCGGGGACCTCTGTTTTTAATTTTTTACTAGCATGTGATGATTGCACGGGTGAGATAGCAGGATCATCTTGACAAATTTGATTCTTTGGTGGTGGAGGGGGTAATGGAAAAGAAGCGGTAGGAAAAACATGACAATGAATAGAATTCTAGTGGAAAAAAAATTTCCAACCATCTTTGGCAGGCGGTTCCAGTCGCATTGATACATGAGGAGGTACTGATATGCCGGAAAATTTGATGTGCTTTGAAGGGTGGTCTTTCAGGTCAGGGTTGGAGGATCCTTTGGCCTACTAGGTTGAAAAACCCAGCTTGGAAAAGATGGTTCAATTCTTAGGGGTCAACATCAAAATGTATGGAGAACCGAGGTCTTTTGTGACCCTTCTGCCAATTTCCCATGCCTTTGTTACCTTTTCCATTACTGCTTATACTGAAAAATATCATCCTGAAGCAATAGTCCAAAACATGTCATGAAAACTTATTAATAATCCATGAATTAACTCTACCTAAATAGAATAAAAATTTGGCTCTTATCATTTACCACAGAAGCACATGCAATCCATCCATAAAAATCATCAATCAATTGCTATCCGAACAAGGGTTGAATAGGGCAATTGGGAATATGAGGGGATTGTAATTAGCGAAAAGTGGTATAATGGTCAGGAACCACAACGAATATTGTTCAGGAAACTGCAGAGGAAAATCATACTAACATCCAAACACCAGTCATCATTCAGTTCCTTCCTTGTTAAACCCCTTTAATCTGAATGAAATGCACAACAACATTTGGAAAAAATTAAATTTATCTGGGAAGGTGAGGGGATTGTAATGAGCGAAAAGTGGTATAGTGTTCGGGAAAGATATGGATATTGTCATGTTCATGAATTAATAGTTATTTTCTTCAAGTTATCATTTCCATGATTTCCAAAAAAAATTTATGTTAAACATCCAAACTCAAGACTTAATTGTCCCATAATATCCAAAATAAAAAGCAGAAAAAGCTTTGGGATTGTCATCCCACAATTCCCAATTTTCT
The DNA here is from genome assembly GCA_032191745.1 of Picea mariana. NCBI lineage: Eukaryota > Viridiplantae > Streptophyta > Pinopsida > Pinales > Pinaceae > Picea > Picea mariana. Next base: position 17,147 of record JASDQU011312172.1, read on the forward strand.
TCTTTTCTTGTTCAGAGATGTTTATTTAATTAGAAAAAGTGTAAGGGACTGTCCAAAATCATAAGCACACCACTTCCAACTAATAGGTAGGGCCAAGGAAAAAACCAAATAGGGTATTGAATTTCCACAAAAATAATCATAACCCAAACTGTTGCATAACAGAGAGCTCCAGAAAAACCCAAAGTGCCTCTAAAGTCTAGTGATTAAACATTATAAAATATTCAATATTTGATGATAACCCTATTATTAATATAACCATATTGGGTCATATTTCACTGTAAAAGCTTAACACAATTGCACCGAAATGGAAATCTTCATAACCAATTTCTTTGACAGCATAATTGTTTCCTTTTAATTTGCAGATTTTTTGTATGATAAATATCAACATAATCATCCCAGTAAACAAAACTTAGACTAAATTAAGAGCACGATGGAGCGTAACACAAGAAAAAAAAACTTCAACATATAGGCTCGTATCAACTTGCAATCTTCGTTATATGATAGGCTAGGTTTGAAACCCTGTTGCCTTTTCTTTTACCATCCATACAACCATAAAATCGACCAACGAACCCTTGTAGGTAATACTCAAATGATGCAAATAACATATCCCTCCACTGCTCAGTCAAAACAAAAACCCAACATATGTTTAAAACCTCCAAGATAAGGAAGGACGGGGTTAGAACGGAGGATGAGGCCATTTTTAATTGAAGTTCAAAAAGAATGAAACCTCCAAAATTACCATAACAATATTTAACACAGTTTCTTCCATAGTGGTCGCAAAGCAAAGAATGACCTTATATACCTTCAAGATTGAGGGGGCAATTCAACAATTTCACAAGCTTCCATATGCCATTATAACACAGAAAGAAAATCGAGCTCATTTGACCAAACAGACATATAAAATCAAAACGAGGTCATGGTCGACACCTGGGTGGAAAACAAAACAATATTTCCCCATTTCTTTTATAACAGAAGTTTCCATAGACCACACATAGTCAGAACAACACCCATAGACCCAATATAATTTTTTACATGGGAAAAATAAAAGAGGCCAAAATTTGTTGAAGACTGTGTAGGCATAGAAAACAGAAAAAAAACCTAGTTACTTCAAGGTTACCATTGTCATTAATGGAGGAAAAACCCATCTCAAATTTCAAGAAGGAATGCAACGGAGATGTCATAACATAATTTACAACAGTTGCCCATAACCACCAGTATCCATTCGAGGTGCCATAACTATGATAGGGAAACAACCTTATATCTTTCACAACCATAACCAAGAAGTAACAATAAACCATTTCCAAATTGCAATACAACATGCCAACCAATTTTTCACAGACAGAGCATACATTCTCCATTGTAACTTTAGAAAGAAATCACCTTGTATACGAATTCTAAGAGCCAACATTTTAATTCTATTCTAAAGAAGAGTACACTAACGAATGGAAAATCAATAACCCTCATACATGTTATAGAAAATGAGAGGAAAACCAACCAAAAACCTTGTTCTTTGTTCAAAAGTTAGGCAACACGGAGTAACCATAGTCCAAGCCAAAACCACAATGTGAATCAAATGGGGGTGGTGGCCTCGAGGTATGGTTGGAGCAACATGCAGTAATTTCAATGTTGGTCCTTGACCAAGTTTTGAGGAACACTTGGTGATATTTGACCATTTTTGGGACATTGACAGCCCATCGAAGACGAATCTCAAAGCGAAGCGGATATTGTGGAAGCTAGACCCCCTTTTTGGGTCCTTTTTGGGTTTTGGGAATATGTAATGGGAAGGGGATGTCGGCCCGTGGGTGTACCCACGCTTAGGCCCACTTTTGTAATGTATAAATAGATATCTAAGCGCTGTAAGTAAAGGAGAATATTAGCCAAGGGCTTAGTGCTAGAATTGATCTATGTGATTAACTTGCAGAGTTGAGTGCAAGTGTTGTAAGTGCTGAGTGCACAGATTGTAAGAAGGCTCTGTGCTAGATATACTTGAGGAATGAGGATCTGGAGAGGTGTGCGTAGATCTTCTGTCCTATGCGGAGTAGGATTTTGGTAGCTTTGTGTTGTAACCGGTTTGTGGAAGATAATAAAGAAGAAGAGTTGGTGGACGTAGCCCCAAGGTGGGGGTGAACCATGTAAATACTGTGTGTTGTGATTTGTGCTTATTCCTGGATGTTTTGTATTGCTAAGTGCTTAGATGTGATTAAATAGACTTGCTTATGCTTAGAGATAGAAATGTATATGAATGCTAAATCTGATGTGTATGAATATGCTAAGTGCTTGGTCTACCAGATATGATCTGTCTTTTTGTTGTTAAGTGCTAAAATAACCTAGACCTAAGTGAATGTTGCGATGCTCTGTTATGTCAATGAAGTAGATCTAAGTGGAATATTGATGAATGATCTATGCTAAGTGATTTGTAAGAGATATAATCACATATCTGTGTCCCAGCTAAGGTTGTAGACACCTGAGTCTTGCAACCACCCCTGCCTCTACCTCGGGTGAGACTTCATCTGCTTCACAGGTGTTGTTGAAAGGGTCGGTAGTTAGGGTTTTGTTGGTGCATTGTTGTAGCGTTGAACCTCGGGTTTTCCCCTGTGCCAACAAATGGTTCCATTAATGGAAGTAACTCAACAACTTCAACCTGTGCAGGATAAGTCATGTCAACTATTTATAGAGATCGAGAGCCAAGGAACAAAGATAGAGCAGGTCGTGAATTCAGCACAGCAATGGCTAGAAGGGCCGGTGAATGACACACTCATCCAGGAGTTCTCTAAGCAAGAGGTCATGGAACAAAAGCAGGTCGAAGCATCTCGATCCAAGCTCGAGGCATTTGAGGCAGAACTGATCAGACTTGAGTGACTCGGGACAAGTCACAGGTGAGTGTTGGGGGCCTTTTGGCCCTTGAACAAGTTTTGAGGAACACTTGGTCATATTTGACCATTTTTGGGACTTCGATAGCTTGTCGAAGATGAAGCGCAAAGCAAAGTGGAGATTGTAGAAGCTAGACCCCCTTTTTGGGTACTTTTTGGGTTTTAGGAATATGTAATGGGAAGGGGATGTTGGCCTGTGGGTTTACCCACGCTTAGGCCCACTTTTGTAATGTATAAATAGATATCTAGGCGATGTAAGTAAAGGAGAAGATTAGCCAAGGGCTTAGTGCTAGAATTGATCTATGTGATTAACTTGCAGAGCTCAGTGCAAGCGTTGTAAGTGTTGAGTGCATAGATTATAACGAGGCTCTGTGCTAGATCTACTCGAGGAAGGAGGATCTAGTGAAGTGCGCGTAGATCTCCTGTCCTATGTGGAGTAGGATTTTGATAGCTCTATGTTGTAACCGGATTGCAGAAGCTAATAAAGAAGAAGAGTTGGTGGACGTAGCCCCAGGGTGGGGGTGAACCACGTAAATATTATGTGTTGTGATTTGTGCTTATTCCTAGATGTTTTGTATTGCTAAGTGCTTAGATGTGATTAAATATACTTTCTTATTCTTAGTGCTAGAAATGAATATGCATGCTAAATCCAATGTGTATGAATACGCTAAGTGCTTGGTCTACCAGATCTGATCTGTCTTGTTGTTGCTAAGTGCTAAAATAACCTAGACCTAAGTGAATGTTGCGATGCTTTGTTATGTCGGCGAAGTAGATCTAAGTGGAGTATTGATGAATGATATTTGCTAAGTGATTTGTAAGCAATATAATCAAAGATATGTGTCCCAGCTAAGGTTGCAGACACCCGAGTCTTGCAACCACCCCTGCCTCTACCTCGGGTGAGACTTCATCTGCTTCGCATGTGTTGTCGAAAGGGTCGGTAGTTAGGATTTTGTTGGTGCGTTGTTATAGTGTTGAACCCCGGGTCTGCCCTTGTGTCAACATGCACATCATTTCCAACATAAATTTTCACCAACCCAAGTAGGGTACAAGCGTGACCACAACAATACATTGGCCCAAATATTAACCATAACAAAACCATATAATATGCCATAACTTTCCCATTCAAACAATGATCTTGCCACCTATATATGAAACCTTAACACCATACTACCTTACATTCATTTCTAGGAAAAGTTGATCACCCTTAGCACTTCAACCAATATCACATTTCACATTGGAGAGCATTTAGAAACATAGATATATTTCACAAAATAGTCATGAGTGTTGAGAGAAAAATAGACATATTTCATCTGTTATTAGTTATTATAATATATATAAGTATTTAGGCATTGCAACCCATTTTCATGCAGGGGTATTACGTTGTGATTTTAGGCGTCAACATGAGGGTGTCCATTCATAGAGGGTTGAAGAAAAATATGGTAGAGGGTTTCCCATGGGAAGAGGATTGATATGTAAAGTGTTGGAGGAGGATTCCGATTGAGGGTTTCTCGAATATCTAAGGAGGAGTCCATCCGAGGGTTTCTCGAAGATCCAAGGAGAAGTCCATCGATAATGGAGAAAAAGGTGAACACAAGGTTCAAGGTGAGGAAATTTAATATATGGACCACACTAGTCTGGTCCGAAACGTCGAAAAACATAAAACCTATGCGATGGATCCGAAAGAACTCTCTGAACAGAAAGAACAACTTCAAGTTATGAAAACTCAAGGTACAGGATTTTCTGGTGCAACAAGGATTTCACAAAGAATTGTATGGAAACAAAAATAAGCCACCAATTATGACGAAGTATGAATGGGAAGATCTTGATGCAAGGGGTCTCAAAACCATTTGATTATGTTTGGATGAAGAATTCCTCTTCACTATGTCAGACAGTTGGCTTAGGTTGATGGATAGTTGGTACGGATTGTTGGTTGTCATTAATGTCAACCATTGGAGAGTGATATTGTATATTGATTTCAACCCTTATTGATTGATTTCAACCCTTGGAGAAAGTCCGATAGTGAATTCCAGTAGCACAAAGGTTTGGGTAATGGACCCAAGGTTGTTTCATGTATAATGGTATGAGTTTTAATATATTTGAAGGTAAGACTATTCTATATGGATAATACATGTCATTCCATTTTCGGTGGTATGTGGAATGTCACATAACTCCTCACGGTTAGAGAGTTATGGCCATGAGAAGTTGGAGAACCCAGGTTTGGATAATGGAACCAAGTTTGTTTGATGGGTAATGGTATGATTTTTGATATATTTGTAGGTAAGAATTCTATATCGATAGTACATTTCATGCCATTTCTGGTGGTATGTGGAACGTCACATAACTCCTCACAGTTTAAGAGTTATGGCCTTACGAAGTTGGAGGAGCCTCATATATTGGCTTGAAGCCCCAAAAGGTCAAAGAAGTCAAAGAGCTTGCAAAGAAGAAATTATTATTTAAATGATAAATTAAAGTGAAAAATTCAAGAAGGATAATTTAAATAATAAAGTGAAGTGACAAAATCAAAGAAGATTATTTAAATGATAAAGTGAGGTGACAAAGTCAAGGAGGAATATTTAAATAATAACGTAATGGAGGAATTTCTAATTATGGAAAGTGGTTAACCCTAAAAATGAGGAAAATAGGTTAAGTGACATATAAATGGGTTAAGTTACCTATAAATAGGTTAACTGACCTAGAAATGGGTTAAGTGGCCTAGAAATAGGTTAAGTGACCTAGAAATGGGTTAAGTGACCTAGAAGATGGAGAGTATAAATAAGAGGCAAGGCTCTCTCATTTTACATCACACTTGAGAATATTGAATATTTATAGGTGACTGAGGTAACCAAGGGATATCTAAGCCAAATTTCAAAGGGAAGGTGAAGAAAAGAAGGTCAGAATTCAAGGGAGGATAAATTCTTTTGATGATGCTTTCTAAGGTATGTTATTTATAGGCCATCTCACCATTTTCGCAATAAATTTTTTTATAGGATGATTTAGACCATGAAATTTTTATGCCAATGAGGAAACATATCCAAGTATATGTGGTAAGAAATTCATCTTGTGGGTTGTTTTATTTTTGGAGCTACACTCTGTGGAAAATAAGGTTTGTGGCTAGTCCTGAAACTAATCAAAAACAGGCGTTTCGAGTAAAGACGTCATAACTTATTCATAACAGATCCAAATTCAGATAGACCAAATGTGTTGGTTAGAGTAAATTCTGTAGTATGATTTGTAACATTTTCAGATTGATTCAACAAATATTATGTGCGTAGCACGCTCTACAAGGTCACTCTCTAGAATAAGCCAAAATTCAACAAGGTATGCCATTTTTGCTATAACTCCTTTTCTGAGAGGTTCCAAGTAGTGACACCTAGATTAATTGCATAAAACAAAATGAAGAACATTGTATATCATTTTCATATATTTATTCATTACAGGTACATAGTTATGATTATTTCAAGTTAGGGTTGTTGACTAATCCAAAACAAGTCATGTGAGACTAAAGAAAAGTTTGATGAAAATAGTAGTCTCTTGTTGTTAAAGTTAAGGAAGGTTTGTAGGTATGTGATCATATACACTAGGTCTATTACAGAGTTACAAATCATATTTGGATGATGAATTTGATGAGGGATTTTGGTTGAGGTACATGTTGGGTACATGGTTGAGACAAGTAGTTGATGAGTTCGCACATACATGAGGTGTATAGTTTATGATGTTGGTACATATTGATGAGTCATAATTGATGAGTAGTTGATACATGATTGGTACATACTTGGTACATGGATGGAGGTACTTTTTAGTAGTATTTTTGACACATGGTTTATGGATGATGTAGCATACTTGTTATTGGTATATTATTAGAAGCACATATTGATCTTGGTGATGATTATGAGTTGTTGTGTTATGCTTGGTTGATGCATATACTTGAGAGTTTTCTTGGTGATTGATCTTGGTGAGTAGATCTAATTTGGTTGATAATATTGATGATACAAGTTGTTGTGATAGGTTGTTTGGACAGGTTGTTGTTGTTGGAAGATTGGTTGTTGTCATTGATGTCAACCCTAGTCATGGGTTTTGGACCGCAAGATTGATGAAGGTATTTGGACATGGAGGAAAATTCACATGCAGATACAACACCCGTGGATGGATAGTATACATCATGTTGTTTCTGGTGGTATGTGGCACGTCACGTGGATCCTCATTGTTGAGGAGAAATGAATTTTTGAATATGACAAAGTGAATTGAAGAAGGAAGTACATGTAGGCCCTAAAGATAATTAAAGAAAAGAATTACAAAATAAGAAAGTGTCAGGTCGGCCCTAATGTTAAAAGAAAGTGACATAAATGGTATAAATAAACATCATTATACATTAATTTTGATACAAGTCAAATTTCAGATGAAATAAGAAGAAAAGAAGGCCGGATTTCAAGGGAGGATGAAGTCTTTTGGTGATGTGTTCTAAGGTATGTTATTTTCAGGTCATATTGCCATTTTTGCTATAAATTTTTTTAAAGAACGATTCAGATGGTGAAATCACTATGGTATTTAGAAGACATATCAAGGTACCTTTGGTAAAAATTTCATCTCTTGATTCTCTATAATTATGGAGATACACTCTGTGGAAGATAGGGTTTGTGACCAATCCTGAAGCTAGTCAATAAACAGGTGTTCCGGGTAAAACAGTCATAACTTCTTCTTATAGAATCCAAATTAAGTGGTACTACTTCCATTGGAAATATTAAAGAATTTGGTTTCTTGTGTGTGAGTTTCAGAATCGGATGTTAAATATTGAGCGCGGGGCATGTTGTACAAGTTGGGTCTTCTAAATAGACCAGAATTGAATAAAGTCTATCATTCTTTCTATAATCTCTTTTTGGGGAGGATTCAAGGAGTGAAAATTGGAGGAGTTTCAGAGAATACATTGAGTAA
>JASDQU011312172.1:25045-42344 GCA_032191745.1 Picea mariana
AAAACTATTGATTATTTCTCATATATTGTGCATGGTGTATTGTGGTGTATTGGTGTAACTCTTATACTATTGTTCATTTCTCATTGGATATAATTGAATGGTTTAAGTATAAGTTGAAAAAGGTTTTTAAATTGTACTTGATACTGATTCACCCCCCTCTTAGTATCAACAGTTGTGACATGTTATTTGTACATGTTTGGTGCATGGTTGATGCACTTGTTCATGGTACAGGTTGAGGTACAGGTTGTTGCATGGTTGATGCACTTGTTTATGGTATAGGTTGATTATAGGTTGGTTGGTACAGGTTGGTGCATGGTTGATGCACTTGTTTATGGTACAGGTTGATTACAGGTTGAGGTACAAGTTGATGCATGGTTGATGCATGGTTCAAGTTTATTGGTACATATTTACAACGGTATATCTCACAGTGATAGTGTGACAGTGGTTCCATCATTCTACTTATACGTCAAGGCGGTTGGACGGGGCAAGGACAGGTGGTTGTAGCCACCTTCCGGCTGTAGCCAGAGAATATAGGGGGTTGTAGCCTCCTTCTGGTTGTAGCCAGAGAATTGGGGAGTTGGAGCTTCCCTCAAGTTGTAGCCTGAGAAACTAGGGGTTTGGAGCCTCCTTCCAGTTGTAGCTAGAAAATAAAAGAAGTTGGTGCTTCCAATGAATGTAATTCTTCAAGACATATAAGAAAAAGCATTATGTGGTTTTCTCCTGCTTTGAGTTTCCACGTAAAACACTGGTGTACTATGTATGTGTATGATTGTTCATTTGTTCATTGCTTATTTACTCTATAGTTATTGGATGATAATGCTACATTGATATAACACTTGGATTATATGGTTAAAACGGATTAAATTGCTCTATTACTGATTCACCCCCCCTCTTAGTAATCCAACATAATATCGTTGAAGAGGAAACAAAAATATGAATATGGAGTAGAATGGAGAGCCTCTACATGAATAAATCCTTGACCAACCGAATCTACCTGAAGAGGTAACTGTACAATCTAGGGATGAAACAAGGTAACATAATTTTTTATCATTTAAATGTATTTAATATTCTCATATGCCAGTTAGACTGTATGGATGTAAACATCGACGAGGAAGATAAGGAAATTGATCCAGGTGGATATCGGTTCCCACCCACCTTTCCCACTGAATCAAAGACTAGTTTCCATTTTGGCATTTTTTTTTACGGTTTTTTTGGTCCCAAACTTTCGAGGTTGTTTTGAGGCACTAAACAAAATTTTTGTTGGCTATAAAACGACTAGAAAATAAATGAAGGAAGATGCTATGCTGAACGGAATATTTACTTTTCATTTATACCTTTCCAATTGTGTATCGAGTGCCCCAAACGGACATCGTATGCAAAAGTTATGCCCTCTGGAAGTTGACGTATCAACTACCCCCATTAGGGCCCACAAACCTTTTTGAGATTCATCTCCATGGGTTAGGGTTTTGGATTTTTAGGGTTTTCTCATTTATGTTTTATGTTAAAAATGCCTTTGGAGCCTCAGTGTACTTATCTTCTTGTGAATGAGTGTAGCCAACACATCTCTTCTCAAAGATAAGCTACCATCATTCCAACTAGCTAGTGTGTTTTTGCATTTTATAGTCTTTTGTATTTTAGACAATCATTAATATAATATGATCTTTATTGTATTATTTTGTTCCTTTCCATATCCCTATGTATTTCTTTATTATATCTATGTTATATTTCTTCCTTCATAACATTCCCCAAAGTAATCTAAATCAGTGGTATCATAGCAGTTTGCTCCTTGTCGTTCTTAGTGCATGTCCTCAATGAGCTCAGTGTATAGAGAGTTGGGTATTGAGCTTGTTTCTCTTGAGGACATATGCTCTCACAGTCCCAAGAAACCTTCCATGGAGGAAGAAAAGAGGGACGATGGGACATGAGATCCTTTCAAACTATTTCTCGAGGAAGCCCTCGCATGACAGAGGAACGAGATGATGGATAATTTCACCTAGATCCTTCAACGCCTTTCGAAAACAACGGAGGAAAATTCAACCAAAAGTTACTTCAGAGGTGCAACACCCTTCAAGGTAAAAGTTAACTTTTATATTCCTTTATTTGAAGGCCAAATAGACAACAACGCTTTGGAAAAATGGTTAAATTTGCTAGAGGGTTATTTCTCTGTCCACAATTTTTCCAACAATGAAAATATCACCTTTGCACTCCTTAAGGATCTTCCTCGTGTCAGAGATTGGTATGGGACTTACTATGAGAAACATGTCGAGCACGAGTCTATAATTTGTGGGCCAGGACCCACTTGGGATACTTTTTTTGATGCCCTATAGGAACAAAATTACCCTGTTAGAAGTTATGATGACCAGTACATAAGATGGACCACATTGTGCCAAGAGAGGGGCCAAACAATGCCAAAGTTCACCAATAATTTTCATACCTTGCACAACAAGTTGGGTATCAAAGACCTCGAGTGGAATTTGGTCCTAAAATACTATGGGCCTCTGCACAGGTACATCCAAACTGAAATGGATTTTTTGTACATCTCATTGTTGGGAGCCACTTACCGATATTCTATTAAAATCAAGAAGAAGTTCAAGAAGCAGAACAAGCGGGAGTTCGGGTATGAAAATACACAACAAAAAAAGTATGGTAAGGGTGGCCCTAACTCCCAAGCCAAAGGAAATAGCAAGGATGGCCAACCCTAGGATAACCAACCCAAGACACCAACAAAGAAGGGTAATGGGAAATCAAATAAGGACACTGGAAAATGGTGCAAGTTCCAAAAAATACCTTGGCACAACATTGATGAATGTCTCTCCAAACAATTTTTTTTGGATGAGACAAAATCCCCAGGGTTAGATGTTGATTAAGATTCTAATTCAAAACTACAAAATGGGAGACGAATCATTGACGCAGAATCTAATGTCACCATATCTACCACAAAAGTACAACTAGAGGAACCAGAGGATCCCGAATAAGGGGAGCGCCTTTTCCACTCATAGATGTGGGTGAAGGGAACCCCACTTCATTTCATTGTTGACAATGGTAGCTAGAATAATTTAATCTCAACAAATTTTTACAATAGGTTGAACCTAAAAACTATGTTGCATCCTCATCCATACACCATTGATTAGCTCAGCTAGGGATGAGACATCCACATTAGCCAACAATGTCACCTACACTACGACATCAAACCCTTCAAAGAATAGGTATTGTGTGACTTTTGCCCCCTTGAAGTTTGTGATGTTTTGATAGGACAACCATATATGTGGAAGAATTATTTTTTTATGAATATAAGCCCCGTAGTGTCATTATTACTTTGGGAGATCAACTCTACAGGGTACCGAAGGAAGTCCCAAATAATGTAGTCTCTTTGATCTCCATGAAGAAGTGCAAAAAGGTGGTCTCTCAGACCAAGAGATTTTTCCTCTGTATGGTTTGATCAGAAGGTGAAAAAAAATCACTGCAACCACCAAAAATTGTGCATGAGATTTCTCTACCCAACAACAATAGGTGGACAAAATAGTAGAGGAGTACAAAGACATATTCACCTCACCTACTGGTGTTCCTGTGCACTGTCAGGTAAAGCACTCCATTGATCTGACACTTGGCACTTATCTTCCTGATGGCCCTGTATACAGGCATTTTGTTATAGATAATGAAGAAATCAAATGCCGGATCCAAGAGGTAATTTTGAAGGGCCACATCAGACCAATATCCTCACCTTGCAGGAACCCAATTGTTTTGGTATAGAAGAAGGATGGGACATGGGGAATTTGTACTGATTACATAGCCCAAAACAAGATCATAGTCAGGAATCGATACCCAATTCCCTGAATTGATGATATTCTCGATCAGCTCAAGGGATCTAAGTTTTTCAGTAAGATTGATATGAATTCAGGCTACCACCAGGTGTTGATTGAGAAAACTAATGTGTGGAAGACAACCTTCAATTCTAAAGAAGGCCTCTTTGAGTGGTTGTTCATGCCTTTCAGCTTGACTAATGCCTCGGCCACATTCATGTGGATGATGGATGATATATTATGGCCATTAAAAAAATCCTTTTTGGTTGTATATTTGGATGAAATATTCATCTTCAACAAAACATAGGAGGAACATTTGGGGCATATTCAACAGGTATTGGGCACCCTCCAACAACACAAGTTATATTCCAATTTGGAGAAGTGTTCTTTCAACATGCAGAGAATCCAATAATTAGGATACATCGTGGATGAGTAGGGTGTACATGTGGATCCATCCAAGATCTACTTCATCCGCAATTAGATGGCCACGAAGACAATGACCGAGCTCTGCAGCTTCTTGTGCCTTGCCAATTTCTATCGATGATTTGTGTTAGGGTTCTCTCATATCGCTTGGGCCCTAAGCCAGGTCACCAAGGGTGGCGCGAAGGCAAAGTTTGTGTGGTCCACACCCCAACAAAAAGAATTCAAGGATTTTAAATTCTGCCTCTGCTCAACACGAGTCCTCATTCTTCTAGACCTTTGACAACCATTTGAGATTGAGACAGATGCTTCATATTATGCTATTAGTGCATTCCTTACTCAGCATGGGAATCTGGTAGCCTATCATAGTGAAAATCTATCTGATGATGTTGCAAATACCTGACCTACGTCAACGATATGTACTCCAATGTGTAGGCATGTCGACAGTGGAAGAATTACATTCTGGGGAAGGAAACGATCATCCACACTAATCATGGGCCTATGCAATTCATGAAGACATAAGGAAAGTTATAGAATGATCTCCATCAAAAGTGGTGCACATATCTGAAATAATTCCACTTGAATATAAAGTACAAGAAGGGTAGCACCAACCATGTCACATATTGCCTCAATCATCCCCCGGTGGTAGCGCTAACCATAGTTCTTAATTCTTGTGGACATGAGAAATATGGATGGCCATAATTATACAATAGTGAGTCTGACTTTGTTACTTCCTATCAAACATTGAGTGCGGGAAAAATAGTTCCCAAATTTCATCTCCAGGATGGATTGTTATGCCATATGATTCATCTCTCTATTTCTTCAAGCGAGCATGCAAAGATGATCTGGGAAGCTCATTACAGCCAGGAAATGGGAATTTTTGGTGTATAAAAGACAATTGAAGCACCGAAAAAACATTTTTATTAGCTGAAGCTTCGACAAGATTTTCTCAAGTACATCATATCATGCACTGCCTATGCCATTTCCAAGTCTGCCATCAAGAAACAGGGGCTATACACCCATCTTCCTACTCCGTATAGGCCTTGGGAGTCCATCTCCATGGACTACATGTCCAATATACCTTCAACCAAGAATGGGAATGATTGTGTCTTCATCTTTTTTTATCTATTCTCTAATATGAAAATTTTGGCACCCTGCAAGAAGAGAATCACAGTCGAGGCCATTGCCAAGATCTTCTTCATACATGTTTGGGTTCATTTTCGGCTCCCACAAAATATTATCTCTGATCAAGACAATAGGTTCCTGAGAACTTTTTGGTCCATCCTATGGTCAATGATGGACACCAAGCTGACCAAATTGACTTCCTTCCACCCAGATACTGATGGAAAAACATAGGTAGTCAACATGATGATTTTTCATATCCTAAGGATGTATCATTCCAAACATCCATGCACATGGGATGAAATATTTCCTTATGTTCAACATAGCTACAACATATCCCTCCACATCTCTATTGGCACAACCCTTTTTAGGTGTACTTGGGGTTCGAACCATTGGCCCCCATTGATGTAGCTTTTCCCATTGCATCTGCACAGAAAGAGTCCTCCCATGCTCAAACCAAGGATGATAGGGAAGCCAAATGTTTTAATCCCATCCAAAACATCCAAAACAAAGTTCATGATATTGTCCAGAAAGCCAATGCCAAGTACAAGTAGCGCCATGATCAACATTGGGTACCACACAAATTTCAGGTGAGAGATAAGGTCTTGTTGCATTTACAGAAAACTTGCCTCATAGGACCCCATCAGAAGTTGTGCCCACTCTGATAGAGGCCTTAAACCATCACCAAGGCTTTGGGTGAGAATTATTTTGAATTAATTATTCCTCCTTTCCTTGGCTTGCACATGGTATTTATTGTCGAACTCCTCTAGACATATTTTCCACCTCTCCTAGACACTTTGGATGCAACCGAACAGTTGGCCCCTAAATAACTCAATAATTCCTACATAGAACATGCAACAATTGAACGGATCATGGAAACCAATCTAAAAGACACCCATCATCAAACTATCAAACTCCATTGAGTCGTCAAAGCAGGGCAGTTTCTTCATCAGGGCAAGTGGTTCACTAGGAGTTAGATTTAACAAAAGTTTCCTCATCTGATAAAAGCACTTGACACAATGGATACCATTTCTTCATAATGGGGGAGGAATGATCCAGGTGGATATCAGTGGCCACCCACCTATTCCAATGGATCAAAGACCAGTTTCCATTTTGGAAGTTTTTTTTTATAGTTTTTCGTTACCCAAACTTTCGAGACCGTTTTGAGTCCCTAAATGACGTTTGTTGGGCTCGACAACGCCTACCATGTAACAAAATGAGGATTTTAGGCTGAACGAAATATGTACTCCTTAGTTATACCTTTCCAATGATGTATCGATAACCCCAAAAAAAGATCGTATGCAAAAGTTATTCCCTCAGGAAGTTGATGTATCAACTACCCCCATTGGGGCCCACAAACCTTTTGGCGTTTTATCTCTCGGGGTTAGGGTTTAGGATGTTTAGGGTTTTTTAATTTATATTTTATGTTAAAAATTCCTTTGGAGCCTCATTGTACTCAGCTTCTTGTGAGTGAGTGTAGATGACACATCTCTTCTCAGAGATAAGCTACCACCATTCTAGCTAGCTTGTGTTGTTTTGCATTTTACAGTATTTTGTATTTCAGACAATCATTAATCAAATATGAGATTTACTTTATTAATGTGTTCCTTTCCATATCTATATGTATTTCTTTTTTATATCTCTGTTATTTTTCTACCTTCATATCACTCCCCAAAGTAATCTAGATCAACAATGACATTTTTTTGTTCGTTGCCTGAGTCTTGGTATCATTTAGTCACTTCCATTAGCTTTAGTAAAATTGATACTCTTGAATATAATTTTTTTGTGGGAGCTTTGTTGTCTAAGGAGGTGAGGAGGAAATCCAGTATAGAAAACTACACACCAGAAGAAATGATGGTTAGAGGTCAATCCAGAGAAAGAAGGGAGAAATTGAGAGCTGCATCTAGATTCCAAGTCAAAGGGAAAAAAGAGTAAGATAAATGTTGGTATTGTGGTCAATTAGGGCATCTCAATAAATATTGTTGGAAGAGACAAGAATTCAAGGAAGATTCTATTAAGGAACCAAATCTAGTTGAGTCAAGTTCATGTATGTTTGATGAAGTTTTATCCATTTGTAATGTCTCGTAGTATCATGAAGAAAGATTATTAGATTTTTTTTCTTCACATCACATGTGTCCACATAGGAGTTGTTTTTCCTCTTATCAATTTGTTTATTGTGGTACTATTCTTATGGGAAGCAATCTTCCTTGTAATAGAATTAGGGTTGGAAGCATTAAGATTAAAATGTTTGACGGTATTGTTAAAACATTGACAGAGGTTAGACATGTATATGAACTTAAAAAGAACTTAATTTCTGTGGGAGTTTTGGATTCTAGAGTTTACATTTCTACAGGTCAAGGCGGAGCGCTTAGAATGTCCAAGGGAATTTTGGTGGTTATGAAGAATACAAAGATTGGAAACCTTTACAAACTGGAAGGAAACACTCAAGTAAATGAAGCCATGGTGGCATTAGAGGAAGAAAATGAACATGCTCATTTATGGCATCAATGACTGGGTCATATGAGTGAGAAAGGGTTGAAGGTATTGATAAACCACAAGTTACTTCCAGATTTGAAATCATTGAATTTGAATTTCAACAAACATTGTATTTATGCAAACATTGTGTTTTTGGGAAGCATTGTAGACAATAGTTTAAAACAACTAGTCATATAAGTAAAGGTGTTATGGATTATATTCATTCATATGTGTGGGGTCCATCCCCTATAATTTATTTTGGATTATCATGATATTTTGTAACATTTATAGGTGATTAATCTAGAAAGGTGTGGGTCTATGTTATAAAGAGAAAAGCTATTGTGTTTGATGTATTTAAATAGTTTAGAGTTTTGGTTGAAAAGGGAACTGGCAAGGAAATCAAGTGTTTGAGAACAAATAATGGAGGTGAGTTCAAATCCTTGGAATTTGAGTAATATTGCAAGGAAGTTGGGCTCAGAAGGCATAACACCATGGTATACACTCCTTAACAAAATGATGTGGCATAACACATGAACATGAATATTCTAGAGACAGCAAGGATAATTCTAAGTAATGTCAATTTGCAACAAGAGTTGTGGGAGAAAGAAGTCACTACTGCTTGCTATTTGGTAAACCGGTCACTATCAGTTGCAATAGATTGTAAAATTCCTGAAGAGGTATGGACAAGACACCCTTGTGACTACTAGAATTTGAAAATATTTGGTTGTGATGTTTATGCCCTTATTCCTAAAGATCAGTGTTCAATTAGAATCTAGGTCACATAAGTACATTTTTGTTGGTTATGATGATGTAGTTAAGAGATATATATTGTGGGATCCTACTTCCCACAAAATAATCATTAGTAGAGTTGTAATGTTTGATGAATCCCCTCTCATAAAATCATATGTTGTAGAAGTTGAAGTGAAACAAGAACATCTACCACAACATCAATAAATTCAGTTGGAGACTCAACCATCTACAAAGACAAGGAAGCAAGAAGAAGTTTATGAAGAAGAAGATGTGGAAACACCACATCCATCCCTGAGGAGATTTACACAAGATGAAAATCCTCTCAAGAGGTATGAATATTATGTTTCATTTATTGCATTGATTACTAATTATGGGAAACCTTATTATTATCAGGAAGAAATGGATGATGTTGAAACTTCCAAATGGAAAATAGTTATGTTAGAAGAAATGAATGTTGTGGAGAATAATAAAACATGGGACTAGGTAGAACTCCCTAAGGACAGAAGAGCGGTTGGGTGAAAGTGGGTCTACAAATTGAAGAAGGGTGTTGATGGTAGAAATGAAAGACACAAAGCTAGACTTGTTGCAAAAGGGTATTCTAAAATGGAAGGTATTGTTTTCCATGAAATATTTTCACTAGTTGTTAAGCTTGTTTCTATTTCTGCTATGTTAGCACTAGTTTCTTTATATGATCTTGAGTTGGAGTAGTTAGATGTTAAAATAAATTTTTTGCATGGAGATTTGGATGAGGAGATATATATGGAACAACCAAAAGGTTTTGTTAAAGATCGCAACAAAATATTTTTTGCAAGATCAAGAAGTCATTGTATGACATGAAGCAGTCTCCCAGGAAATGGTACAATAAGTTTGATTCATTCATGATGAGCCAAAATTCTACTAGAAGTGAGTATGACCATTGTGTTTACTTCAAAATTTTAAATGAAATATTCATTATCTTGGTATTAGATGTCGATGATATGCTTGTTACAAGAAAAAACATGGTTAAGATCAATAGGTTAAAGGCCCAGTTGATTGGGACTTTTGATATGAAGGATCTAGGAGAAGCAAAGCAAATTTTGGGCATGGAAATAAAGAGAGACAAGAAAAATGGAAATATTTGGCTATCACAACAGAAGTATGTGGATAAAATACTGATGAAGTTTGATATGAATGTTGTGAAACCTGTCAATGTCCTTTTGGATTCCCATTTTAAGTTTTCTTCATAATTATGTCATAGTAGTAAAGAAGAAAAGGATTATATGTCTTGTGTACCTTATGCAAATGTAGTAGGATGTTTAATGTATGCGATGGTATGTAGTAGATTGGATATTGCACATGAACTTGGTGTTTTTAGTAGATACATGGAAAATTTAGGTAGAGAACATTAAGCAACGATGAAATGGGTACTTTGGTATCTAAGAGGCACACGTGATTATTGCAACACCTTTGATGGTTGTAATGATACATTTTGTGGTTATGGTGATTCATATTTTGTAGGTGAATTGGACAAGAGGAGGTCTACTTTAGGTTACATCTTTACTCTTGAAGGATTTTTCAAGCCAATTCATATGTCAAAAAGGAATAGTGCATTACTACATGGATTCTAAAGATTAACAAAATAAAATAAAATATAAGTGGTTTAATTTCTAAATGAAAAAACATCACCATTTCCCAATGATAACAATCCTCAAAACATTAAGGGTAGAAGGTGTGGGGCGCAAGGTGATCATCTGAGATATAGAGGAATCAACACAAACAAATGGAAATGAAATACTTCTAGACTCTTGGAATCAACACAAACAATCAAGCAAAGGAATACGCCCTTCTTCGAGGTCCATCCAAAATCTCGAGAAATGAACACAAATAAACAAAAATGACATATTTCTAGACTTTTGGAATCAACACAAACAATCAGACACAGGCATACTCTCTTCTTCAAGGTCTGAAATTAGATATAGCCAGGAAAATTCAACCTATAATCGTGATTGGAAACTCATCAATTGTCCTCCAAACACTTATCAAAGATTGAAACTTGAGAAACTTCAAATTATATTCAATATTCAAGAGAGGAAAGTAATTAGTGTCTCATTTCAAATGCATCAAGTTTTTCCAAATCTTGTGAAATCAGCCATGTGAAACCAAAACAAGGAGGCAAAAAAATTAGCCAATAAAGGCATGCGAAACCAAAACAAGGAGGCAGAAAAATTAGCCAATGAGGCCATAAAAGAAAGAAAAAAAAAATGATTCCATAGAAGAAAGTGAAACCTAAATAATGAGGCAAACAAATGGCATTATCTAAATGTTTTACGTTTGGGTATTTTTCATAGCAATTCAACAATATAAATATGGGTGAAATTGAAATTTTATGTTGTTTAAATTGAATTTCCGAATGCATAAATGGATTCAGTGTCCTGAAAACCCTAGGGAACCTAGATTATATATACTTAACCACTAGAATATGTAGAGACAACAATTTATCCCCAAAACCTTTAAACCACTGCGAATTAGCAAATAAAACCATAAAATAAAGTTAATATCTCCTCACAATTTTAAGCCATTCATTAGTTAATAATTCACCTCAAAGCCAAGTACAATTTAAATGAACCACATGTCAAGCACGTCAGAGTACCTATATTTCTTCCACTATTTATTTGATTTGTTATTCCAGCAAGTGTATTATGTTTTTTGAGCTGATAATTTGATTTACACAAGGAAATCACTAGATAAAAAAGTACCTAGGTGTTTGGGATTAAGGAAAATTCAACATGGTATCATAGAAATTACTCTAAGAAGAAATCATATTAGATCCACAATAGTTGATAGCAGATCTATTAGATATGCAATGAGATCTTAGTAGATCTGTAACTAGCAATCAAAAATCAAGGGTTGGATTTTAGGGAAACAACTGTATTGAAGCAGAACTAGGGTTTGCAGTCATACAAATATGTACATGGGTTGCAGAAGAAACAATCGTGTACATACATGGGTTTTATTAAAGAAATTTGTGTACATATGTAGGTTTCAATGGTGATAGGCATGTGTAGGATCGTACAGGTCAGTACAGGGCCAGTTTCAGCAGCAAGCTATTTCCAGGGTAGATTATCAGGTCTAAGGGATGGAAACAATAAGTCTAACAGTTGAATACATATTGGATGGAGCATCCAACTTCCTATCTTGGAAAGAAAGAGTTACTTTGTCTTTGAAGGAATATGACCTTTGGGAGATAGTGGACAAAGTAGTTGTTCCACCTACAGATCCAAAATATTTGGAAACTCATAAGAAAGAGATTAAAGCTAAGTGAGTAATCTTGGATTTAGTGTAGGATTATTCTGGAGCACTAACATGAATATGAATATTATCTTGGGAAATAAACTCAAATTTGTGCATATGTCTAGATATGACAATGTTACCAACTATTTCATGAGGATCATTCAGGTACGTGATCAACTTGTAGCTATAGAGGATAAGTTGGATGACGTAGAGCTCGTGAATGTGGTATTGAATGGTTTTCCCAAGTCTTGGGAACCATTTGTCAAGGGAGTTTTCACTCGGAAAAAAATCCCAAATTGACAAAGGATTTGGGATGATTGTATTCAGGAAGAGACTCGAGAGGAGTTTAAAAGAAACAAGTATGGAAGTAATGATGAGAACTTGTACCTTGTCAGTAAGACAAGGAAGGGAAAAGGAAAGAGTTCCAACAAGAAGGGTAATAATGATGGAGGAACATCACAACTAGACAAGAAGAAGGACTTGAGTAAAATCAAGTGTTTCTCATGTCATAAGAATGGAGATTATGCATCTCAGTGTCTAGAGAAGAATAAGGGAAGAGGAAAGATGTAGACAAAAACGTCAACAAAGACACAACTATATGAGTTTACCGCGAAGTTTGAGAAGGATTTTTCACTAGTTTCTTGCCTTTCTACCAACACAACTACCAGTAGTGTGTGGTGTTTGGAAAATGGTGCATCTCATCATATGAAAGAAGCACAAGAGATATTCATTAGTTTTACAGAGAGGGACTTAGGGGTTCATGTGGGGCTTGGTGATGATGCCAGGTATGCAATGAAGGGAGAGGCAACATTTTTTTCCAGCTTGAGTTAGGAGGTTCATTTGATGCCCAGGATGTGCTTTATGTACCAGGATTGAATAAGAAATCACTCTTAGTCTCAGCTATGGAGGACAAGGGTTTTTTCGTTAATTTTTAGAGAGGGAAAGTACTCATATTTCCATAGAAAGATAGACTAGACACAACATTGGTCATTGGGGTTAGAGAGGGAATTTGTATTGGTTGTAGGGAAAGCTTGTTAATGATTTAGTACGTGAAAATGACAGCCTATGTGAGATATGGAATTGGAGGTTGGGACACCTTCACTACAGGGCACTTTATATTCTAAGGGGAATTGCTACAAGTCTTCTAGAGTTCAATGTTGAGTGGCGGGGAGTGTATAGAGGGTGTGCACTTAGCAAGAATGCTAAGGATTCGTTTCCAAGAAGCGAGAGTAGGTCCAAGGGAATATTGGATCTTATAAATTTCGATGCAAATGGGTCGATGTTAGTAGTATCAATGTAGGGAGCATCATACTATGTGACGTTCATTTATGGAATTTCCAGGAAAACCTAGATCTTCTTTATGAAAACCAAGGATGATGTCTTCAGTCTATTTTAGGAGTTCAGGGATCAGGTGGAGAAACATACATGAACAAAGATCAAGGTCTTGAGGCTAGATAATGGGGAAGAGTACACCTCCAATAAATTCAAGGATTTATGGAAGGAGGTAGGGATCAAGAGGGAGTTGACAGTCTCATGCAACCCTCAACAGAATGCAGTTGCGGAGATAAAGAATTGGTCCATAATTGGTTCTGTCAGGGCTATGATACATGACCAAAAGTTACCTATGTTTCTTTGGGTAGAGGTGTGTAACATGATAGTATATGTTTAGAACATGAGTCCTCACAGGATATTGGGGGACAAGCCTTTGAAGGAGGAATTCTCAGAGGTAAAGCTAGATATAGGACATTTGAGGATCTTTTCTTGTCCAGCCTACATCCATGTTCTTGTGGAGAAGAGGATGAATGGAGCCTTCAGTAAAAGAGGGTATATTTGTGGGGTACAAAGAGACCTCAAAGGCTTACATGATCTTCATACTAGTGCAATGGAATACAATTGTGAGAAAAGATGTTAAGTTTGAGGAAAACTTGACATCTAGTAAATCGCAAGAGACATTAATAGTGATAGAGGATGAGGAGTAGTAGGCTTTGAAGGATTAATATTGGTACAAGGGAAGACCCAGGGTTCAATACTCAAGAGTGCACCAACAAGCCCTAACTACTGGCCCTTTCAGCAACATCTGTGAAGCAGATGTAGTCTCACCTAAAGTAGCTATAGGGGGTTGTAGGACACAGGTGTCTACAACCAGAAGGAATGCAAAGTGGATTCAAAGAAACAGCACACAACAACCTAGTATTCTTTATCTTCCTTAAACCTACTGCACAGTTTATACTTTAGATCTAACAAAATATCACAATAGCATCATATCAAATGACAGAGAACACAACATCAATCACACATGACACAAGATATATGTGGTTCACCCTCTCCCTGGGGCTACGTCCACAGAACTGTGCTTTATAATATATTAAGATGAAAGGATATAGTTCTATCTATGCTCTTAGCTAGCAGATATTTTCTCTTCTCCTCTATGTCTCCCCTCCCTGTGCACCAGCTGTAAGGTTGATCTTCGCATCCAGCTGAATATCTACAATACTATAAGGCTCCGGCACTCAGCACTTCTCTCTCACACAATAGTACTCACTCAATCACACAACAACAATGAATCTCAACCAACCTAGCACCAACCCATCCCAGATTCTTTAGACCTTTATTTATACATTACAATCATTCACTGACAGGCTTAGGCCGAGACCTAAGTATCAAAAACCCTAGGTGTCTGAAACCCTAGGTCAACTTGACCCAATTTTTTAGGACTTCATCGGCCTGTCTTTCCTTCCTTGTCACATCGTGCTCCAAAGCATCCAATGGTGGATTTTTCCACTTGCTGAGTTGTCCATGATCTGTCTTCCTTTTTTATATTTCATCCTCGATCCTCTCATCCAACAACCTGCTTTCTCTTACTTTGCACCATGTTTTCTTCTCTTCTACTCACTTCGACCTAGTATCAGTCACTGTGTCTTCTGTGCAGTTCGTGTTTTACCTTTTCTTCCTTAATGTTCACTTGCTTCCATATCCAAGGGCCAACATGCCCCCAACACTCACCTATGAATCGTCCTAAGGCACCTTAGATCTGATTCTTCTGTTTTACATCAATTTCAGACTGCTTAGGGAAGCCTGTGCTTTCAGCTCTATGCCTCCCTTCCTTCCTTGTGTAGACTGTCTTTTCTATGTTTTGCACCTATTTTCAACTGCACCTGGTAGCTAGACCCTTTTCCTTTTTATTTTACTGAGAGATACGAGGCAGCTGGTTGTCATAATACAATTTCAACCAGCTCATATTCACGAATCCTTCCTTCCATTATCCATTCAAAGTCTTCAACTGCGCAACTCCTCCTTCTGTAACATAGGCAACCTCATATGGTCCAAGCCAATGTGTTTTGAACTTTCCTGGATGTCTCATGAACTTACTGTCATATACCAATACCAGATCTCCTTCCTTGAACACTTTCTTCTTGATATGTCTGTCATGGTAGGCCTTTTCTCTTTCTTTCTGAACATGTTGGTGAAATCCTGCAATAATTTTGTCTTCTTCCAATTCGACCAACTGTGCAAGCCTCTCTTGCATAGTGCCAGTGTCATCCATATCTGTAAAGGCTACAATTCTCAGACTAAGAACCAAATATTCCATGGGTACAACTCCTTCTAGACCATAGACCAGTTTAAAGGGGGTTTGCATGGTCAGTTTCTTGTAAGTGGTTCTATAGGCCCATAATACTGTTGGTACTCTCAAATCCCAATCATCCATGTTCACACTGCATATCTTCATCGGCACCATCTCCAATATCTTATTGAATGCTTCAACTGTCCCATTTTCTCTGGATGATAGGGTGTTCTCTTCTGATGGTGAACTTCAAATTCCTCAGTCAGGGCTTCAATAGTCTTGTTAATAAAATGTGTGCCTTGATCACTCATCAGGGTCTTCAGGCATCCAAACCTGGTTATGATATTATCAAATATGAAGCGCGCAGCTGTAGTTGCACTACAGTCCTTAACTGCTCTTGCTTCTGCCCATTTGGTCAAATACTCCATTACAATGATTATGTATCTATCTCATGTGTGTTTCCCTGGTGGGTTTATAGGTCCCACGAAGTCAATGGCCCATTTCTCAAAGGCTTGTAAGGTTATCTAGGGTGCTAACGACATTTCATCTCTTCTGGACGATTTTCCAACTCTTTGGCATATATCGCAGGCTCTGTAATATTCCTTAGCATCTCTGTGTAAATTAGGCCACCAAAGGCCAGCTCTAAGAACCTTCTGCGTTGTTTCTTTCCCTATGTAGTGTCCTCCTGTGATGCCTTCATGGGCTTCGGTGAGGATCAATGGTCTCTCTTCTTTCATAACACACCTCAATATCTCATCAGGTCCCATCTTGTATAGATGTCCAGCTATAAGTGAAAAATCTTCAGCACGCACTACCAATTGTTTCTTCTGAATAACCATATAGTCACTAGGTTCCATTCATGTTGATGGGAACTATACTATCTCCACGAAGTGATCATCAACCTTCCTGATGGCCAACAATTGTGCATCCGGCAGTGTATCCTCCAAACTAGTAGGTTCCTCTCCATGTTCCAACCTCGACAAGTGGTCAGGACCTTTGTTCATCCTTCCTAGTTTGACCATGATCTCAAAATCATATTCCTGGAATAGAAGAAGCCATCTGCATATTATCCCCCCAAACACTGGCTTGTTGACTAGGTATTTCAGCATAGAGTGATCAATGAACATTTTAAAATTTCCTCCCAACAAGTAGTGGTAAAACTTCTGCAGCACATACACCATGGTAAACCTTCCCTTTCAGTGGTGGTGCAATTAATCTCAATTGTGGATAGCTTCCTGATAGAAAAGGCTAACGGGTGGTCGATGTCTCTTGTTCCTGGTTGTGCTAACACTGCTCCTAATGCAATAGAAGATGCATCGACATGCACATGGAATTCCTCACTCCAATCTAGGAAAACCAGAATAGGCACAGTAACCATTTTCTGTTTCAGTGTGTCGAAGCTCTGCTGGCATTGTTCTGTCCATTGAAACTGACAGTATTTTTTCAAAAGATTCTCCATGGGTGTTGTAATCTATGCATAGCCTTTAACGAACTTCCTATAGTATCTAGTATGTCCCAGCATAGTGCCCAGTTGTTTGATTGAAGTAGGAGGGGGTAGATCGACTATAATGTCAATCTTAGATGGATCTACCAGCAATCACTGCTTGCATACAATATTACCTAACAACACTCCGAAGGGTGAAAAGAAGATGGACTTCTTCAGGTTTAAGGCAATTTGACATTGCCTGCACTTGTCCAACATTATCCTGAGACATTCAATATGATTTTTCAAAATATTGAAAATAGTCCAATTATCAAAGTGTGCTTCTAGAAATTTATGTAGGAACTCCTTGAATGCTTCGACCACCACCCAATAAAAGATGGTTGGTGCATTCTTCAATCCGAATGGCATCACTTTATAATGGTAAGATCCCCATTCTATTGCAAATGTGGTCCTATG
>JASDQU011312175.1:8928-22557 GCA_032191745.1 Picea mariana
ATAATAAGTCACATGTGAACATATATCAGCAATATATCATCAACAAATTATCACCACAAGGAACACAAGATGCATGTACAATTTTCTTTTTATTACGGACTACAATCCTTGCGTTTATCAACAACAACTGAATAGAGTACAACTCGACAAGAGAACCATCTCTATAATGCAAGACTCGGCTTACACCCTCATCACCAACTGAGATGAGGTAACAATTCTCAACATATATCAATCTGTCAACATGTACACAACCTGTCAGTAGTACAACACGTGTATGTACGCGTCCTACCAGTACAACTCGCATATGTACGCAGCCAGTCTGTACTACATCCTGCGTATCACTTCTGAGAAACTAGGGTTTTCTCTTCAAGATGAACTCATATCCTCTGCAACCTTCAACCACATTCTCTTATGTCTTTCATTGTCCCATCTAACCCATAACCAATCACAACACACCTAATCTCTCCAACAACTTACTCATGCCTTTCAACCACACAATATGAATGATACTCATCATGTATAAGAAACCAATATACTATAGAAATCATATCAATACTGTATCATAAGAGTGTTGCTCACTCCATCAACCAACACAAACCAAATCACAATAGCCATATCAAGAATTCCTTAAGCATTCACCACACAACAAGCAAGAGTATCCATCAAGATAACAATGTAACCATACTAGAGTTTGTGGGGCATATCTGAGCCCATAGAATGAAGATCTAGAACCTGCTTGAGTCTCCAAGAGCTTGGCACCAGCTCACACACAAGTCTACATGACTTCATCCACTGTACGCGCCCTATCCTCATTCAACCCATGTATGTATGCGCCCTAGCTCACTACAACCCAGGTATACCTCAGAAAATAGGGTTTCTGAAATTCTGAGACTTTTTCCGTCATGATATCTGACTTACAGAAACTTTGTTGCGTCCATGAAATTCTCCAGACAATCTCCCTCGAAGAATAGATCTTCAATACATTCTCAAGAGATGAATAAGAGATACACAAGAGATTGCACTTACACAAGAGACCCTTGCATCTTATTTATACTCTCCAAATAGCTTCCTTAGAAGCATCTTCTAGGTCACTTAACCCATTTCTAGGTCACTTAACCTATTTTCCTCATTTTTAGGGTTAACCACTTTCCATAATTATAAGTTCTCCATTAAATATTCCTCCTTGACTTTGTCACTTTTCTTTACCATTTAAATAATAATTTATTCTTTGTAAGCTCTTTGACTTCTTTGACCTTTTGGGGATTCAAGCCTACATATGAGGGTCCTTCATCTTCATAGGGCCATCACTCTCAAACCATGAGGAGTTATGTGACAACCCACATACCATCGGAAATGGTATGACAAGAACTATCCATCTAGGATAGTTTCATTAAAAACTTCACTGATATTCATCTCATTATTCCACATATAAGCATGGGTTCTCCAACCATACTTCAAAGACAACTCAACCGCAAAGTGTCTTCCCGTGAGGGATTTCACCATAAGGGGACCACTTTGGAGTTCATCCATTTGTACACCTTTTCAATCATGATAAGAAAATAATGATTCATCTTTGCATCATATACCAATCGATCCATCTTCATCATCATGTATCAATGACAACTCATTGATCCATCTTCATCTATATACTATGATAAGACATGTATACATCAAACCTTTGACCTATGAAATAATTAATTCATCCTTTGGTATCAATCAATTAATCATCCTTTGGCATCAATCAATAACTTGACATCAATTAATTAAACCTTTGGCATCAATGACAACATGATCCAACAATAACTTCGTCGAGAGAATACATAACGGACATTGTTCCTGGGAAGGTGAAGACCTGCAACAAACCATGTCAGATCTTGCATAGAGATATACCATCAAACCATGCTACTTTCAATGATGCTAGCTATCTATTCATTCATTTGTAATCCAAGAGCCTCTTCATTTTATTGTGCTTCAATACTCATAGGGGTATCAACAAGAACACTTTTAAGTATTCCCTAATTCCTCCTTCCTTTCTTGTGTTTATAATTTTTGAGGAGGAGTTTCAGTAGATCATCATAATAGCATTGGAAAAATTATGAGATCATCACCACTCAATTCTTCTGGTTGGTCTACTATTGAAGATTCATCATCATCATCACTATTTTGTGTAACAAAAATTTCTTCATCTTCTTTTTTAGAATTTTCTTTTTCCATTTTTCTTTCATTGTCTAGTGGACTATTGATTTGCAGGACATCATCAAGAACTAAAATTGTGTCATATTATTCTTTAGGAACTCTCCTTTCTTGAGATTGATTCATTTTATATGCAAAACTTTGATTTTATATTCCTTATTAGAAGCTTTACCCACCATTATCCTACTATCAACTTCATCAATTTCAGGTGCAATATATTCATCATCTTTCTTGCTTTGTACTTCTGATTTTATTTTCCATATCTTCTTATTCTGTTTGTTAGGGTTTCCTATCTTCAAGGATTGCATTGGTAATCTACATTCTCTGATTTTATGGCCATAGTTGTTCCATTTTTGGCATTCAATATTGAAGTTTTGCAAAGGAGAAAATGAGTTATAGTTTCTTTTCTCTACATTGTATTTATTGTTCTTATATATTTGGAAATTTCTACGATTGTATTGTCCATAAGCTTTGCAGTGTACCGCCTTATGTCCAAAATTACCAGAGTAACAATATCCAATAAATAGATATTTATTAGGGGGATTCCTTCTGGTGATTGTATTTTTCTTGTCATCTTTTAATCTAGTAGGGAGTGTTGATTTTTGTTTATGTGGAACAGTTTTCAATGGTATCATCTTTGTCTTATTATATTCTCTTCTCTGGGATCCTTTTAGAGCATCTGCTTAACTGATTGACATTTTTACTGATCTTTGTGATGTAAAGGTTGACTGTTGGGTGTATCCCAAACCAGTCTTGTTGTTTGGTGACCTCTGACTACTGAGATTTTCATCCAATATTTTTGAACTATTTTCAAATTTTGATCTCTTTTATTTTTCAAGTTCACCTTTTAGCAACTTAATCTCAGCTTCTAACTTCTCACATACTTGTTCTCTATAATTGAGTTGTTTTAAAATGACTTCTTCAATTCTTTTAGCTTCCTGGAGCTGGGGCTTTAAATCATTGATGATCTTCTCTGAGTCTTTGATGGTTCTTGATGCATCTATTTCTCTTGATTGATGTGATTCTTCAAATTCTTGAAGTTGTTCCCTAAGCAGCTTGTTATTTTTTTTATACTTTCTTAGTTCCTCCATAGCACTAATCACTTCTGCTTCTAGATTTACTTCACCTTCACTTTCAAAGTTTTCTTCATTATCTATATTATTAATTTTAGTGTTCATTCCCATAAATAGAAGTTCTGAATCTTCATCTTTGCTCATGTCTGAAGAGATGATGTCTTCTTTGGAGTAGAAGTTTTTCTTTTTCTTATAAAATTTCTTCTTGTATTGGTCATTCTAGTTGTGTGCTTCTTCATCATCATTATCCTCCTGCTTGGGATAGGGACATTTGTTAGCGAAGTGTCTGATTATTCCACAGTTGAAACATTTGAAGGGTAACTTTCCTTTATATTTTCCAAATCCTTTCTGGAGTTCCTTTATAAAGTTGGCCTATTTTGCATCTGATATGTCTAACTAATATTCATTAGACATATGCTCATGTTTCTTCTTTGCTTTATATGCTTTAAAGGTTGTTTCTTCTTTTGATGGTTTTTCATTCCTTGTTCTCATCTCATATGTTATAAAAATTCCATGAAGCTTATCTACTATGAGTTTGTCAAGTTCTAGTCTACCTTCAATTGTGGAAATCTTTGCATCATATCTCATAGGTAATGACCTTAATATATTTTGTACAATAGGTTTATTTGTAAGTTCTTCTCCTACTGCTATGATTGAATTAACTACCTCATCTACCCTATGAAAGTATTCAACAATGTTCTCTTCTTCTTTCATCTTCAAATTTTCAAACTGAATTCTATAGGTTTGTAGTTTGGATTCCTTGAATTTTCTATCTCCTTCATATACAACGTCCAATTTGTCCCAGATTTCCTTAGCTAACTTGCAATGCATAACCTTCACACATATAGAATTTGTGAATCCTCCTAGAATGAAATTAACTTCTCTTGAGTTGTCATTGCAGATTTTCTTTCATATAGTATCTGTGGGTGGATTGGCTGGTGCAGTGTAACCATCTACAATAGATTTCCAGGCATAAAAACCAAGAGCCAACATGAAACTTTTCATTCTCATTTTCCAAAGAGAATAACCACTCCCATTAAACAATGGTGTTTTGTTGGAAGACATTCCCTCTTGTTGATCCATTTCTTTTAGGATCTACCTTCTAGTTATTAGACTGTGCTGAAGGAACTTGCTCTTATACCAATTGTTGGAAATATTGGGAGGGGAGGGGGTGAATCAGTATTACCCTTTTTCAACAATTAGCAATTACTTTGATATTTTATTAATCACCACAATAGATCAACAATGGAATTGTATTTAAAATCAATTATATAAATATAATTAACATGAATTACAAGGTTTTATAAAGAATAGTGAAGGAAACCAATCCTTTTTAGAGAGCCAACTCTAGGAGACACAAATCCCCTTATTCAGAGAACCAACCCTAGGAAGCACCAACTCCATTATATTTACACTTTACTTAGTAAAGGATATAAATCCTTGCTTTCTCCTCCCTTCCACCCTCAATGCATAAGTATCATCAGTTCCTCTTTTTGGACTATTCTTATGCTTTGATCTTCTGATCTGGATTGCAGACACGCTTCTTCTTCACCATTATTTCTTGGTTTATATAGTCTTTCCAACTGGTGTGAGATTTGAAGCATTGTGTCTCGTTATTTTAACTTTGAACCATTACACCTCTTCATTTAAATGATAATATTATCTTTAAATAATTTATCATTTTCCATTTTATTCTTTATTCATAATGCTCATGATTTAACTCTTCTTTAATCATGATTGTATATTGGTTCATTAGTCTCCAGATCTCAAATTGTTGAGAATTCGAGTCTTAATCAAATAGGCGTTCCCTTCAAACAAAAATTCGTGTGACCGCAAGATCAAAACCACGGGCTTATCTATTTCACACGTATTATGTTAATGCTTTTCTCCTTTCACCCTTATTATTCTACATGGGACCATTTTCAAACGTCCGAGGGATTATTTGCTTCTAGCCCCTTTAGCTTATTTACCTTAACATGTGACCGGTGTTGGAACCGGGTTCTTCGGTACTTCATCCTTCGGGACTTTTGGCCTTTGTAGTCATTCAATCCTCCCAGAGTACATTTTATTGAAGTGCATATATTGTATTCACTAGTAGATCAAACGATCAATATTTAATCTTTTGTTAGATGGACGATCCTGAATTGTCTAGAGGCTTCAAACAAATCAATGGTCATGACTTAATCTGTAGTTGAGTGGACAATTTTTTTTCTCTTCTGGACTTCAGCGTTTCGGGACTCCGACCTTTCCAGTCTTCCAACTCTTTCAGAACAAATTCCGTTGAAGTGTGTATCAACACTTCCCATCTTACTAACCTTCACATGTCCAGAAGTTAGGACTATGGGCTTAGGCACAAAGGAGCTCCCACTCTTCGGGTATTCGACTATTCGTGACTCTGGGACTTTAGGCTACTCGAACTCTGAAGTAGTTCAATCCCTCTGAAGTGTTTACCTACCGAATAAGTCATAAAGCTGTGTTAACTGCTTGTTATCAGTTGTTAGTACTCCTTACACTATCCTTCCACTATACTTGATTGAACGGTAGAGAAATATTCATGAGGATCTTATATCAACGACCAAAAGTTAATTCGTGACTTCGGCCTTCGGCGCTTTAGGTACTTTTGCTGGTAAGAGAAAATGGACATTCCCGACGGTAGTAATACCGGAGTGACGTGGTATGCTGACGTCACCTATGATGACGTGGGCTCTTAATTTTTGTGCCACAAGTCACCCTGATTTGTGACTTTTACAGTCCTTATGTGCCACATCGATCTTGACACTTGTCATCATCTGATTTGTCCACATGTCATCTATTGTTGACATGGTTCTGTTGATGTCTCCCTACTGATGTGTAACATGTGTTCTTTCTAGATCTAATGGTTGTAGTTTTATCTGAAGTTTCTTATTGATCTAATGGTTGTCGTTTCTTCGGGACTTCGTGTCTTCGGTAGTTTTGGCACTTTTATACTACCCTTCGATCATTGTCGAAGTGTCTAATAGATCTATCATCGTAGATATTTTCTTGTCTTGATCATATGGCCTTTTTTTATTCTGAAACTCTGGGGTTTGAGATTTCTTGGTTTATCTGAGGTGCTTATCGTCAGAGTAGGTCAAATCCAGAGTTGACCACCTTCTTCCTTAGCGCGCTTTGAATACCAACGATTGGTGTGATTTCCTATTCTTCCTCTAATCCGACGGTCGACGGAAGCTCACGACTTCGGGGCTTCAGCCTTCAGGTAAACTTACCTATTTTAGACTCCTTTTCGCCGAAGTAGTCAGAGCCAGAGTTGACCACTATTGGACCCGCCTATCCTCATCCAACTATCACCATGCTTTTCCTAGATCTGATGGCCCTTATTCACTTCGGGACTTCGGGGGTTTCATGACTTTGTGTCTTATAGGGTCCACTTATCCTATCCTTCCACTTGGTTTTATCTGACGATCAGGATAGATCCCAAATTTATCTAATGGTTGAGATCTCACTTGAATTTCCTCCACGAATTCTGACAACTCTACATTTCCATTCCAGATCGAATATTTTTGGCATAGGGGAAGACCCAGGGTTCAACGCTTAATGGCGCACCAACAAAACCCCGACTACCAGCCTTTTAGGCAACACCTGCGAAGCAGATGAAGTATCACCTGAGGTAGAAGAAGGGGGGGTTACAAGACGAAGGTGTCTGTAACCAGGCTAGGACACGAACCTATGATAAGAGTACTTCACAAAATATTCTGTTAACGCTTAGGAAGTGATATGCATTAGTTTATTAACCTTATTAACGCAATCAAAGATATATCGACACAGTAACAACAAATGATAACATACCCTGAACACTTAGCACTTAGCATTATAAGTTAAATATAACATTCGTTTATCCTTAACCCTAGTAAGCAACAAGGGATATATCTATTACACATCATAATCAAGCACTAAGTAATTGTATTAGGACTTTGTCTTTCTCCTTTTTCAAGGCTTCTGTAGCCTTCTCCTTCTCTTCCATAGCTCTCTGGAACTAAGCTTCTGTTGCACCACAATCCTTCTTAAATGGGCTGGTTCGTCCCCCAATTCTGTAGTCTGTGATGAGGAAGGTGCGGATGACACAATAGGTATTGTGTGGACCAAGAAAATAGCTTGTTGCACTTCCTTCGATTCTCTCTCAATCATTCCATATAACTCATGTTGCTTCTCTCCATATCTTTGCAACATGTCTTAAGAGGCGTCCTCCATAGCTCTGCAGACCAGACTGATGTCGTGCCTGGTGAGAGTGGCCTCCATCTGTGGCTTATTGGTGCACATTTTCTTCCTTGCTGAAGGTTTCTTCAGAGAAACTTTCCTCTTTTGTGGTGTCACTGTCCCAACAGGGGGATCTTCATGTGGTGTAGCTTCGCCTCCTCCTTTCTCTTCTTCTCCTTCATATCCTCCTCAATGTCCTTCTTCTTCGTCTTCTCCTCCTCTTGGCGAGACAGACTGATTATCTCCATAAGTGTTGTCCTCTTCATTAGTCTCTATGTCTTGGACTTCAGCCTTCTTTTTATGCTTCTTCATCCCATTGGATTGTCTGACATGTTAAACTCGTGTAACTATTGGGATTCCTATGGTGTCAGTGTCAGATAATTCTGCGCCAGCGACAGGTACAAGAAATTCCTCCGGCCACTCCTTTGTAATCTACTCCATATCTTCATCCGTCATCTTGTAGTACGACTACAATTCTTCCCGGTGTTCATCTCTTCGCGCGGTGATGTAGATGAAATGGGGATCAATGTGAAAATTCGTTATGGGCCGGTACTGATGCAGGGTGCGCGGTGTCATTCGCAGGAATGATTCGATGGCGACCTTCAACCACTGGTAACATCCATGAAAAATGGCATTGGACTGCCAATGCTTCTTCATGTTGTTGGTATAACACAGGGTGACAAAGCGAGCGACCAATAGCTCCAAAGGTTCGATCTTTGGGAAAGTGGCTCCTTCAGGCATTTGCTAAGAAAAAAATGTGTTCAAAATGATCAACCAACTATAATGGAATTCATATCCCAAGTCTCGGGCTTCACGACAATCCTTCTCTAGCTCGTTGATGAGGTAGTTTGCCCAATTCATCTGCATGCCCTCCACAAAATTTCCTGCGAGGTCCACCACGAACCCGGTGACCTATGTGGGGCGGTTCTTCCTTATGAACTTTCCATCTAGGAGTTGGCAAGAAAGGTGCATTGCGCCATCCTGTATAGAGGCTACCTTGTAACCTCACTTTCCCTTTTCTACCTCTCTGTAAGATTCTTTGATGTGTTGTGCTAATGAATGGTTTGAGGCCTTCCCTGGATAAAAATGTTGAGGGTCAGGACCCTTCACACTTAAACCTGTGATCTGGTGGATCAACATCAGATCCACAGTAATCCTTCTGTCGAGCCACATATATACGCCATGATAGAAGGGCAGAAGGATTTTAATGCAAGCGTTAACCTCCTGGTGGTGGCCAAAATGCAAGATCTTCATCACGTTCAACATGGTGGACTGTGCCAACCCATTAATCCATGGTTGTGAGATGAGGTGAGGTTTCTTTCCAGTTATCTTTGTTAGGTAGCAGTGGGGAGATAACATGGTGTAGATCTTCTGGTCTCCTAAGTTGAAGTCGTTGTTCTTCAACAATAGGATTTGTCCTAGCTGACTCTTGACTATGCGAATTCCTTTCGTAATGTACGCAGTGAAAACATAGTACTCAAAGTCTCAAGGGATACTGTCATGGTTAACAGTGCTAGCCAAAGGTGGAATATATTCAGGTAGGATCGATAGGATTTGCTTCGCGTTAGCCAGATCACCGTGGTTCTTACTTCATTGCTCAGTTACAGGGTTGACATGGCTGGAACGACATCCGATTGAAGGGGAAGCCTACAGTCCCCTAGTCGACGATGTCTGGATACCTTCGGATATCGGTCTGTCAGCCATTAGCTTCTTAAGGAATTCCTTGACAGACTTCTCCAATTCAATAGGTTCACCCAACATTCTAGATTTTAACAGACAGGCGGGGTAGACATACAGACAGGCGGGGTCTAGTTTCAGATAACATAGCTCGACACTTGGACAATTCTATGCTTAGCTCAGTCAATCACGGGTAGAAAAAAGTGGTCCCGGTGTAATGACCGACAAGTTAAATAAGCGGGGTATCGTAACGGATCTTCCAATGGCCAAGAAATGCTTCCATCAATGTAAATCTATCTGTTATGGGGCAGTCTCAACATCCAAAAGCGGTCCATAAGGCCATAAATGTGTTTTCTAACCATTCTGGCGCGTCATTCTAATGGTTGAGGCACCTCCAATGATCATATAACTTCGCCAGGGCAAAGTCCAATTCTGCGCAGACCTGTTGTTCCAGCGAGGTTCAAATCCTACGAACCCGCCTCCTCTGAGGTTCCAATCTGTGAATTCTTCCATTTGGTTTCTGTAGCTTCTTGTAGCTTTTCCAACTTAGCTTTTTTTTATTGAGCTTCCTTGCTTTCTTTCCTGTTATCTGAGTCTCTCTAACTATTTCTGGAATCCTCTTTCCATTTTTATTCTTATTTTCCCCTAGCGTAGTGGCTTCGCACTGTTGAGGTGCCCTCAAAGGGTTTGAAGTTAATATCCCTTTTCTTAACATTTCCTGAGTTGACATACTTCTCTCTTGAATAGATAGGTCCTTCAAGCCTTCTTGCATTCTTTCAACCTTGATAGCTAATTCTCTTGCTTTTTGTCCCTCCCGCGTTGTTACTTTTCTCTGTTGCTTCGACTTATCCTCTCATTCTTCTATTAGTCAGTCTATTTTCCTAGTTATGAAGTTCCTTAATTCTTGCTTTTTCTTTTCTAGAGCTTCTTCCTCTACTTTCCTTCTGATCTGATACTTCTCAATCCAAGTCTTACCTAACAACGGTGAGAAAGGGGCGTTGTGCCCAACAAACTGAATGACTTCAAATTCTTCTTCAATCAATGTTCCATGAACAATAATAGGTACATTAGTTACTCTTCCACCTAAAGTTATCATATTACCCTTAAAAAAGCCTATCCTTCCTAAAGAAGGTACCATAGTAGGATTTCCCAAAATTTCCCAAGTTTCTTCTATCATAATATTCACTTGTGTTTCTTCATCCAAGACACAGTCTATATCAAAATCTTCTATTCTTGCACTTATGTGTTGTTTTTCTTTCAGGATTTCTGGTAAACTGACATCTTTATGAACATCCATTGTTTCTTTCAACTGTAATATCATAGTCTGAACTTCCTCAGATCCTTTCTGTTTATGACTTTCTATCATTCCCTTAGTCTTTTGACTTTCTTCATAGTTTTCTTGTCTCATGTTCATCCCTTCAACTTTAGCAATAATCCTTGGACAATCCTCAACCTCATGACCAACAACCTTACAAAAAATACAAATAGGGCCTACCTCAGGACATTCCTTAGCAAGATGTCCCGACCTTCTGCAATTATAACACAATGTCAATCCTCTTTTTCTTTTAAATGTTCCCCAACCTCTTCTGTACTGTGCACTTCCCCTAGGATCATAGAGTTGGATCTGCAATCTGCAAAAATTCTTTCTAGGTTCCTGCATCCACTTATTAGTCCAAAAACTCTTTCTATGCACAAGAATAACATATCTTTCTTCATTTCCATTAAATTTACTCAAATCAACTCTTTCTTTCAACTACGCCCTAGCCTTCAGACTAGGACATAATCTATTAAACATACTTAAGTTCATGTTCTCAAAACAAAAATTTCACTTATCTTTCTCTTGCCAAAGCACAAAGCTTGCTTCTTTAGGATCTTACCTCTTTTCTTCAGATCAATTTACGTTCTTAGCACAAAGCTTCACAAGTCAAATGGAGTACTGCGCACTTCAGCAGTAGATCTACACACAGAGCTTCTCTTTTTCTTTACTTCAGTTCCCAACAATCACAATTCTAGGTTCCGGCAACGGAACCATTTTTTGGCACAAGGGCAGACCTAGGGTTCAATGCTTAATGGTGCACCAACAAAACCCCGACTACCGGCCCTTTCGGCAACACCTGCGAAGCAGGCGAAGTCTCACCCGAGGTAGAAGCAGGGGGGGTGACAGGACGCAGGTGTCTGTAACCAGGCTGGGACATGAACCTGTGATAAGCGTACTTCACAGAATATTTTGTTAATGCTTAGGAAGTGATATGCATTAGTTTATTAACCTTATTAACACTATAGACATAATCAAAGATAGATCGACGTAGTAACAACAAATGATAACATACCCTGAACACTTAGCACTTAGCATTATAAGTTAAATCTAACATTCATGTATCCTTAACCCTAGTAAGCAACAAGGGATCTATCTATTACACATCATAATCAAGCACTAAGAAAATTCATAACATAAATAACACAGCATAAAGAAAACCATGAGACACCAGATATACGTGGTTCACCCTAGGGTGGGGCTACGTCCACAAACCGCTTCGCCTCTTTATTACTCGCCAAAACCTTACATTCATTCACTCCTGTGCACTAAGCCACAGAGTCGAGCTTCACACCGGCCTGGAGATCTACACACTAAGCACTAGATCCTCCCTCCAAAACTAGGTCAAATGCACAGAGCCAAACCCTCTATCACAACATTTAGCACCTTCTACAAAATCATAGTCGAGCACAAAGCCTCAACGCACATACATTCATTTGCACAAAGCAACTCAAACTACTTGCACTTATCTACTTCTACAATACATTCTTCTTTATTTATATTTTGCAAACCCTTACAATAAGGCCTAAACATGGGAAAACCCCATGGGCCAACATCCCATAACCTCGTTACAAAACCCTAGAGGACCCTTCACTAGGTCCACATAACCCTCAAAATCGGTGAGATCCGTGATCTTAGCTCTGCTTGGGTGCTCCTTCTTCGACCAACGTGTTGAAGTCCAAAAGTGGGCCAAAACTGACCAAAGTTTCCCCAAAACTTGGTCGAAGGCCAACAAATATTGATCCAATGGATGAGAAACCATTTGAAGCTCCTTCCTTTTCTCCAGTGATCGCCAAAGTAGCAAAGTGGCAAAGTGTCGAAGTAGCTTATCTGCTACTTGATCCAATGGTCCATAATGCTACTGCTTCAGATCTGACGATTGATATTTAATCCTTCCTAACCTATGACTTCACCTTGATCTAACGATCCTGGATTGTCCCGAACTAAGAATGAACGACTCCTGTAACTCGATCCTTTACAAAAGGATTTCTTTACTCACAGATCTATGTCTCCTGTGTTATTTCAAATGCACCATTTCTTCTGAGCTTCGATTAACGTTCTTCCTTCTGAGCTTTGTGTCAGTGTGATCCTTTATGCAACGTCTTTATCCAATCAGAAGGTTATCTCTTCTGAGTTTAGGTTTATACAAGATTCCTCTGCACCTCACGCTATGTCTTTTGCGCAACCTACTATGTTATATCTCCTGAGTTTTAGAATCTCAATGACAATACCGTATTAATCTTCTTGACATCAATGCCAACACCATAATACCATGTCCAACATT
The DNA here is from genome assembly GCA_032191745.1 of Picea mariana. Taxonomy (NCBI): domain Eukaryota; kingdom Viridiplantae; phylum Streptophyta; class Pinopsida; order Pinales; family Pinaceae; genus Picea; species Picea mariana. Next base: position 21,704 of record JASDQU011312175.1, read on the forward strand.
GATCATATTGTCTTTCTTTAACATCAATACCAACACCATGTCCAACATGCTTTATTCACGATAAACAAGTATACCAAACAAAACATCATCAAAACATCTAAGACATCATCAATAATGTCAACCAAGACATCAAATGAAAACAATAAACCTTAGACCACCCAAGACTCCATCACTCTATAGAACTTACCTTTGCAATAAAAATCACAAAACTAATGAAAAAAATTTATTAATATAAACCTCATGCAAAACGAGAGATAACACAAAACTAATGAAAAAATTCATTAATATAAACCTCATTCAAAACGAGAGATAACACAAAACTAATGAAAAAATTCATTAATATAAACCTCATTCAAAACGAGAGATAACACAAAACTAATGAAAAAATTCATTAATATAAACCTCATGCAAAACGAGAGATAACACACCTTATAGTAGCATTCTTTTTACACCTTCAAATACAATTGTGTTAATTTAACTTCATATGCAAATTTTTCATGATAAACAAATTATATTTTGTTGTCTAAATAACATGGGCGCTCACTATGACGTCTTTAAGTTGAAACTGTTAATGTTACAAATACATTCTAGATTGCCCACTTGCCCATCTTATGTTATGATGACACAATGCATGGCTAATCTCTATCATCAATAATGGCGGAGGATTTTGAGCATATAAAGTAGCCAAACCCTCCAAACAAAAATCAACTCCTTTCCATACAAGTCAATGTAAATGATATGTGATAATATAGAAAATAACATAAATAAATAATAATAATTATAATATTAAAAAATATATTTTCATACAACTTGGTATTATTTAATTATAATTTATTCTTGTATTTTTATAAAAT
>JASDQU011312177.1:5896-19909 GCA_032191745.1 Picea mariana
TAAACATTTAACATTGTGAAGCCTGTTAGGTAAACATTTAAGTCTGTCAGAAATGCTTTGTAAACATTTAAGAAATAATATAGTGTGGCAGATCTCTTACGTACCCAAAAACATTTATTATAATTTAGTATAAAATAGAATTAGTAACAATATTTTGAACAGTAGAGAATGTATTCGAAGGACAAACATTGGATATGCTAGCATATCAAACATTGGGATAAATTTAGCTAGAAAAAAATGCTAACACAAACATTCGAACTAATGCTAGCATTAATCCACCTTCAAGAAATGCATAAGAAAAATATATGGTTCAAAAAGACTGTATACGATCAAAAAGTTTGGATATGCTAACATATAAAACATTGGGAATAGCGAAGCTGGCAATAAGACCTCCAATTTGTTATCCAATCAGATCATTACATATATGGTACTTTTTATTATATAAAAATTGATGTTTTTAGTTACTTAGCTCCAACAATAGATATTATGCAAATATTTGTGGTCAAAGGAGAAACTAATATGAAGTCAACGAATTATCGATCGCTATAGTCCCTCTATGCCTACGATAGGGTCTAATAAATTATAACTTTATTGGATAATTGACTTGCTTGATCTTTCCCAACTTATTTTTTAACTTAGCACAAATATGAGAGCATATGAGATCATGTAGATTGTCTTAAAAAGTTTTCATAGTCTAGTTTCATATAATCTCTAAGCTACATGTCTTATAACATCCAAACACAATTGCACTCCTAAAAATATGACCAAAATCATCTATGCTCCTTGTGAATAATGTACACTACTTGTTCCAAATTCCTCCATCTTAGGGTTCTATATTCACAAAATAAAGCTTTATGGGCTAGTCTACAAAAAAATATCATTTTTGAGATTATCTGTGTAAAGCAAGGCATTAATGCATGAACTATATTTCATGAACATTAGTCAAAGTGACCAATTTCTCATGAGATCAAATAGTCCAATTACCACCCACTACGTCGAGTGAAATTTCGCATGAGCTTGAATAGTCTAGTTAGCACTCATTCTACTAGGTGAATCACAAAGGTGAATACATGGGATTGAAACTAGTGAAATGAATCACATATATCATCAATCATCACCTTCGAGGCTTGCACCTACTAACCAAAAGTTCTTGAGAAGGTCAAATCCGATCCGATCACACTTAACCATGGAGTTCTTTCCTATAGTGAAAAACACTCAACTTGCTACCCTATTTGAAAAACCATAGCAAGTATTGTGCTTTATGAATTATTTATTTAGAGCTCTCAAGGATCTTTCTTTAACAATTTACGAGGCTTTTGTATTCCAAGATATGAAAAATCATTTTTGGGATTATCTTCATAGAGAAAATCATTAGTGCATCACCCAACTCCCATGAGGATTTGTCAAAATGATTAACTTCTCAAGACCTTAAATAGTCCACTCAACATTCATTGCATTGGGTGATAATATGTAAAAGTGGAAGTCCCAATATATGATGGCATTGTGAAGGTTGAATCCCTAGTAGTTTGATTGGGAAAAATAGAATGTTACTTTGAGTATGAGAAGGTTGAATATCATCAAAGAACAAAGTTCACAATCACAAGGTTGAAGATACATGTTGTATATTTTAATATTGTACAATAAATTACTGTAAATGGATTCTTAATAAAAACATAAAAGATACAATGACACACAAACACATTACACAAATATTTTTAACCTGGAAACCCAAATAAGGAAAACCAACAACATGTTTAGAGCCGCACCTCTAATTCTTTATTTATCATTTTCTTCATTGTTTACAATACAATATATATATAGAATCATGCGGCAGCCAAAACTCTTAATCCATTGATCTAGATTAGTCAAAAACCCTAATTCCTTAACCAAAATTAGAAAACCATCAATAAAATCCATTTGTTGAAAAACTGCAAAAAACTACCATATTTTTTTTTCGAGGGTTCCATCCCCAAACTCCCATGCACCTGGCAAAATGTAGCACATGGGGTTAGTCATGCAAAGAATATAACACATACCCAATAATCTCCCACTTGTTTTCTTTGCATAGATGGGGTCACATGATTACATAGTAAAAAATCCAGGGTAACAATGCCTATTGTTTCTCTGCACCAAGAGAACTTCTTGGTGCTCATAGACTTTGTCAATGAATCTGCAACATTCTTCAAAGTGTACATTGTTGGGTTGTTATATTCTTTGCAATGGAATTCTAGTCAAGGTGGATCGACTGGGAATGAAATTTGAAGGTCAAAGTGTTTGACCGGGAAAATTCGAAGTCGAACAAATTGACAACAAGTCGAAGAAGTTAGACGACAAGATGTCAACATGAGGTCATGTGGCAACTGACTGAAGACCGAATGAAGGTCGACTGGTAATCCGACTAGTAGTCGAATGTAACAAAATCCCAATATTCATAGGATTTGTAGCCAATGATCTGCATGGATTCTGTAACCGTGTTTGGGTTCCTTTATTTAGGGTTTTTCCTACTGTCAAGCTTATAAATAAGGCGTGTTGTATTCGTATTAAGTTGTTTTTCATGCCAATATTTAGCAATATGTTGTTGGTTATGTATATGTAAGGTGAATTGTCTATAGGTTTCTTCTTGTGAAAAGAAAGAGGGTATCAATTGTGTCTTAGGTGTAGACCAAGGTTAGGCATGTAGCCTTTTATTCTTAATGAATAAGACAATAAGAGAGATAGACGCTCAAGGAATGCTAGTTTTCTCGTTTGTGTTTTTGTTGGACAGTTGGTTGTCATTGATGTGAACACATATTGGATTGATTTCAACTGATTTGATGGGTGTATTTGGATAAGTCTCCAAACTGGTCCCCTTATGGTGTAGCTCTAAGCATGGCCCTCACAGGAAGACACTTTAAAGAAGTCTACAAGAAACCCTTACGCATGGTTAAGGATCCCATAGTTTAATGAGGAATTAGGTTATGGAGGATGGATTAAATGAAGGTAACTCACTCATGGATGGATAATACTCGACGTACCATTTCCTGTGATATGTGGAACATCATGTAGTTCCTCACGGTTAGGGAGATATGGCCTTGTAAAGTTGGAAGCCCCGAAGAGTGGACAAGAAACCCTTAGTTTGTTATAAGTCTTGGTCAAAGGGATAAATTCATTGTAACTAGAAAACCCTAGAAGCCCTAATTTAAGGAGGGGAGTTACCTAGCTCAAGTATATAAGCACCTCAAGGAGTCATTCACAAGTACATTCACACACTCATTCATTGATTATCTATCTTGTGAACTAGTGATATTTTGCTAAGTTTGTGACGACATTTTTTTGAGGTAGCAAAGGAATGTTGAACGATAAAGTCTCGGTGTTGCAGCAAATCCTAGTTTATGAGGTATCTGTGCGTCGCAGGTCAGAAGGGCGCGGATGTACATGGGATGCAGTGAAGGAAAACATGAATATTCGCGGGGTGTAGAAGAGAAGGTCGCGTATTTGTTAAAATATAATGAAGGTTTGAATAGATGTTGGTACTAGGTCCCTAGAGTCTGAAATCAAGTTCATAGGTCAACATTCTACAGGTTTAGATCGACTACAAAATTTATGGTATGGTTATTAGTTTGTTTTGATGCTCAAATTTTCTTATGATGTTGTGAATGCTTGAAGCATTCTTGGTATGGTTGGTCTTGTACTTGGATATGGTATATGATGGTTAGTTGGATGAGTGAGAAGCATTGTTATGTATGGTACAACATTGATATGGTTCTTATAGTTCACATCCTTGAGTTGATTTTATATGGTTGAGGGATATCCATGTTGTATGGTGATGTATGAATGAGGGACATGCATAGGCTCTTTGAGATACTTCATTGATGATATGAAACATATCTGCATATGGCTGATGATATGGTATATGGCACAGGTTGATGCTCTAGTTCATGATTCACTATTCATTGTTGATGTATCTTTTGGTTCATGATTGATGCATGATATATCATGTATATTGGTATACAATTGATGCATGGTATGGTATAGGTTTAGTTGGTTGATGAACAGATACATGTTGATGTGATAGTGACATAGACAATGACAATGACAAATAAAGTGACATAGATAGAGTGACAAAGACAGTGACATAGACATAGTGACAGTGGCAGTGATAGAGGCATAGTTTGTGATAGCGACAATTAATCTACATTTATATTATAGGGTAGTTGTACGAGGCAAGGAAAGGTGGTTTTAGCCACCTTCCAGTTGTATTCAAAGAACCTAGGGGGGTGTAACATCCTTCTGGTTGGAGCCAGAGAATCAAGGAGTTGTAGCTTCCTTCAGGTTGAAGCCTAAGAATAGGGGGTTGGAGCCTCCTTCCAATTGTAGCTGGAGAATCAGAAGTTGGTGCTTCCAATGGCTTTTTTCTTTTTATAAATATATAAGAAAATCATTTTGTGGTTTTTTACCATTTGGGTTTCCACGTAAATACTTATGTACTATGTATCTATTGTGATGTGATGTTGTTTATGATTATACTATTGATGATATATTGAATTCTAATGACAAACTACTGAATATTGTTGAAGAATAAACTTTGGTTAAAATTACTATAATTACTCATTACTAATTCACCCCCCCTCTTAGTAATCCAACAGTTTCCAGGGTAAAATATCTATGTTATGTGTGATTACTTTGTCATTTACTTTCTTGTTTAAATATGTCTTCCTCTCTTCTATTAGGTTTAGTGCGGAAGCATATTTTTCTAACATGTGGTATCTGATTCCACTTTAGATTTTGAATTCAACTTCTTCTTAAATACACATTTGTTGCCAATGGGATTTTCTTTAGTTGGCAATTCCACTAGATCCCAAGCCTAATTTTTGTCCAAGGATGCCATTTCTTCAACCATGGAATTTTTCCATATTTTTCCATCCTTTGAATCCATTGCCTCCCTAACAACGAGGATCATCATCAGTAATAAACAACAAAATTTGAACGAAAAATAGGTGGATTATACCTTTATGGTTTCATTTCTTTCCTGAATAGATCTCTTCAATACTGGAGTATGAGTATCTTCTTCTATAGAGTTTAATTCATTATCCTTAAACTCAACTCTATTTTCTCTAGTTTTTCCTCCCTTGGTAGGATTTCCCATTTGACAAAATATTTTATTTCTCTAAATACCACATCTCAGCTATACACTATCTTCTTAGTCTCTGAGTTCCAAAGATTATAAAATTTCATACCATATTTATACACAATAAAGATACACGTTTCATCCTTTTATCCATATTACTCTTGTTTTCCTTTGGAACATGAACATAGGCATCAAAACCAAATAAACTGAGATGTGTAAGAGATGGATTCTTATCAGTCCATACCTTGGGTGGATTTTTTTCATCCAACATTGATGAGGGTGATCAATTGACTAGGTAACATGTAATACCCACTTCATATGCCATTAATTCATGTCCTGAACTGACACTACTGAGCATGCTCCTTTATTTTTGCATCAATGTCATGTTCATCTTTTCTGCAACTCCATTCTGTTGAGGTGTGTATGAAGTAGTCTTCTTCCTTTCTATACCACATTTCTTACATAATTATTTGAATTCATTTCCACAAAATTCTCCACCATTATCTGTCCTCAATACCTTAATTCTCTTCTTTGTCTGATTCTCCAAAAGATCCTTAAACTCTTTGAATTTTCCAAAGACTTTATATTTATTCCCGAGGAAATAAATCCATGTACTCTTCGAGAAATCATCTATAAATGAGACATAATACACATATTTTCCCAGTGATGGAACCGACACAGGTCCAAACACATCATTGTGCACCAACTATAAAATTCCCTATGCCCTCGTTGTACCAAACGAGAATCTTACCCAATTTTTATTCTCGTATATGAAATGTTCACATAAATCAAAATCCAGAGAGTAGTTAGACATACCTTCAACCATACCTTTACTATGTAGAAATCGAAGGTCCTTCGCTCTGATATGTATCAGTCTTTGATGCCACAACATAGTCTTTTCTCTAGAGACTGTAGCAGTTTTTTCTTCTTCAACTCCAATCTAAGGAACAATGAAAATATTGCACTCGTCACTAATAGTGCTTCCCAACATCTTATACAGAGTTCCAATTCGAGCTCACTTCAGCAATATCATTGCCCCTCGAACCATCCTGTAGGTTTCTTTCTCAAACACTGTTTTTACCCCTGCATCATCCCTTTTACTTACATAAATCAAATTTCTAGCCAACCCTAGGATGTGTAGAACACTAGGAAGTGTTCTAATCCTTCCATCCATGATGTTCAACTTGAATTTTCCTTTTCCTATGATTTTCGTTTTCAAGTCATCACTTAGGAAAACATCACCTCCATCATATCTTTCATATTCTCAAAACCACTCCTGGTGAGGAGCTATATGAAAGGATGCACTTGAGTTGACCAACCATGCCTCATGATCTTCATGTGTTCTTGAAGAAGCCAAGTACACACATCCTCCTTCATCCACAAAGGTTTTTTCTTTGGTAGAAGGGGCATCATCAGATCCCTTACCTATCTCAACACTTTTGTATCTACATTGTTTCTTGTAATTCCCTTCTTTTTCACATCTTCTTCCTACCTTTAAAAAAGTTTCAGTAGATTTGTATCTTCCCCTAGATTTATATCTCCCACTTAAGGACTTACAACTATTTTTTTCGTGGGAGCATCCTCTTTCAAATAAGGAATCTGTGCTCTGGATTTCCATATTTTTCCTCCTCATGTCCTCCGACAACAAGGATGAGACCACATCATAGAAATTTAAAGTAATTGAATTACTACATATGGCCACAACTAGACTATCCCACGAGTCTAGTAAAGAGCACAATAAAATAATACACTTATCTTCATCGGGAATATTAATATCAATAGACAATAACTGAATTACCACAGTAATGAAGGAGTTTAGATGCTTTGTCACTGAGCCTCCATATTTCATCCTTGGGTTGTACAACTTCTTCAGTAGGAACAATTTTTTTACCAGGGACTTATACTAATACAAATCCCCTAACTTATCCCATAATGTTTTGGCTGTAGCTTCCCTTGACACATTCAATAGTACTAAATCTAAGAGATATAACTAGATTGTGCTCTTCGCCTTTCAATCCAACTTCTCCTAGTATTTTGTTGACATTTATGTAGGTGCAGTACCTGGATCCATAATGATCTATTAATATTTTTCCACCAACATATCTTCCATATTGAGCTTCCACAAATCAAAAAATTGCCCATTAAATTTTTCGATCTTTATTTTTGAACTGCTCTCCATTTCTTTTCACAGCAAGAATCGATACCACATAGCTCCCATTGTAACAAGGTTTATCACATACCTGAGCCAAACCCTTAGCCACAAAGGCCTCCCCCTTAAGCCAATAACTTCTTTGATACAAAATGTAGATTTTAACCTTGCACAATTAATTACTGCAAGTGGATTCTTAATAAAAATAGAAAAGATACAATGACACACACACATTACATAGATATTTTTACCCTAGAAACCCAAACCGGGAAAGCCAACAACCTGTTTAGAGTCACACCTCTAATTATTTATTCATCATTTTCTTCTGTTAGGATGTTTAGACACTCGGAAGTTAGTTAATATTAACTTGGTCTAATGTGTCATTAGGTAAAAGTGTGTCTCTTTAGTATGCATTAGTATGTAACATTTGCAGTTAGGTAATATGACGGTCACGATATGTTCCTGACATAGAGTGTTCTGACGACTCATATTCTCCTTGAACTTAACGACTACATTGATCCGTGGCTTAACACCAAATTGGTCCATGATCTCTATTTAAAGAGCATGGAGGGTCATTTGCCGCTGATCGATTGTGAGAACCTCTCTTGTAAATTTCTGTGTTTATGTTTTCCCAATATACATCCATTTCAGTAAGATCCAGAGGTATAAAGCCTGAATATGCCCTTTAAAATTTTTAAAGAGACAATATTTCGGTTTTATTTTGGTTTTCTGTTTTTTATTTCCGAGTTTCTACTCTTTTCTATCTGTGTATGTTCTTTTCCATGCACTCTTGGCGATCTCTGCAAATCAGAAATAGAGTGAAAAGGGTTTTCTTGTCTATGTGTGTTATTTTTCGTGCACTCTATGTGACCTCGGTAAATCAGAAATAGAGGGAAAACTTGCATTTTCTAGGTAAGCTAAACGATATCTAACCCTTTTTGTCATGGAGAATAACTTTTTTTTCTTGTGTGAAAATAATTTTTATGAGCATGCTCTCAAAGGTCGTCTTCCACAACAACAACAACAACAACACCCTGAATCCTTCTTCTTAACAACTTATTTTTATATTTCATCAAATTGTAATTTTATTACTAAATTATTTATCTTGTTTATAATTTTTGCTCCATGTGATTCCTAATCTAATTGATAATTTTATTTAAAAGAACCTTGTTTAATATACTTCCACACTTAATGTTGCTAGCAACTTTGTAGTCCAATTGTTTCGAGGCCTTATTTAGAACTAAGATGATTAACCAAATAATGTCTTATTCTCATTCTACTAAATTGAATAAATTATAACTTTATTGGATAATTGACTTGCTTGATCCTCCCCAACTTATTTTTGAACTTAGCACAAATATGAGAGCATATGAGACCATGTAGATTGTCTTAAAAAGTTTTCATATCCTAGTTTCCTATAAGCACTAAGCTACATGTCTTATAACATGTAAACACAATTGCACTCCTAAAAATATGACAAAAATCATCTCCATGATCCTTATAAATAATGTACAGTACTTGCTCCAAATTCCTCCATATTAGGGTCTATATTCGCAAAAGAAAGCTTTATGAGCTAGTCTACAACTAAATATCATTTTTTATATCATCCGTGTAGAGAAAGGCATTAATGCAAGACCTATATTCCATGAGCATTAGTCAAAGTGACCAATTTCTCATGAGATTGAATAGTCTGATTACCACCCACTGCATCGAGTGAAATGTCTCATGAGCTTGAATAGTCTAGTTAGCACTCATTCCAATTGGCGAATCACAAAGGCGAATACATGGGGTTTAAACTAGTGAAATGAATCACATAGCATCAATCATCACCTTCGAGGCTTGCACCTACTAACCAAGACTTCTTGAGAAGGTAAGTTCGCATCCGAGCACACTTAACCATGGAGTTGTTTCCTATAGTGAAAAACACTCAACTTGCTACTTTATTTGAAAAACCATAGCAAGTATTGTGCTTTAAGAATTATTTATTTAGAGCTCCCTAGGATCTTTCTTTAACAATTTGCGAGGCTTTTGTATTCCAAGATATAAAAAATCATTTTTGGTATTATTTGCATAGAGAAAATCATTAGTGCATCACCCATCTCCCATGAGGATTCATCAAAATGATTAACTTCTCATGACCTTAAACAATTCACTCAACATTCGTTGCATTGGGTGATAATATGTAAAAGTGGAAGTCCCAAGATATGATGGCATCGTGAAGGTTGAATCTCTAGTAGATTGATTGGGAAAAATAGAATGTTACTTTGGGTATGAGAAGGTTGAATATCCTCAAGGAACAAAGTTCACAATCACAAGGTTGAAGAGACATGTTGTATATTTTAATCTTCTATAATAAATTATTGTAAATGTATTCTTAATAAAAACATAAAATATGCAATGACACACAAACACATTACACATATTTTTATGCTGGAAACCCAAATTGGGAAAACCAACAACCTATTTAGAGTTGCACATCTCATTGATTTTTTATCATGTTCTTCATTGTTTACAATACAATATATATAGGATCTCATGGAATCCAAAACCCCTAATCGATTGGCCCCAATTAGTCAACAACCCTAATTCCTTAACTGGAATTAGAAAACCGTCAACGAAAACCATGTGTCGATGATGAATGGGAATTGAAATGTAATAGAAATAAAAAAGGGGAAATTATAACTCCGTTCCTATGTCATAAGTGGGACTTGAACCCACACCCTATTACGAGGACTAGAACTTGAGTCTGGCGCCTTATACCACTGGGCCATTCTAACCGAAAAAAAAAAAAAAATATTGCAAAAAGTTTGTACAATTCATGAAAACAAATGAATTTGTAACACATGGGCCTATAAATTTTGTGAAACAAAGTCAAATGAGGTTTAAGCCAACAAATCCTTGATGTGTGATCAACTCAATTCATATAGAATAAGACCGTATAAGGACAACTGATGACATGATAAGTGAAATCTTCTTAATTAAAATTAGAATTAATTACATTTAAAAGAACTCATTGAAAAGAGTAGGAGATTGTAAATATATTTCAACTAAGGGGTCGATTTGATGGACTTGGTCCATGAAACATCATGACTTTGATAATGAACATTTATAATTTTTCATCTCTTAGAACATCTCCACATTGCATATTCAACAATTTAAATATGTAATTTCAAAGTTCTATTAAAAATCTTGCCAATTTTGTAAGGATAAAATATTAGAAAATAGATATTGTTTGGTTCTGGAACAACTTATTTTTATATTTCATCAAATTAGAATTTTATTACTAAATTATCTATCTTGTTTATAATTTGTGTCTTGGTTGATTCATAATCTAAGTGATAATTTCACTTAAAAGAACCCATATTTAATATAGTTCTATACTTGATGTAGCTAGCAACTTTGTAGTCTAGTCTAATTGTTTCGAGGTCTTATTTAGAACTAAGATGATTGATCAAATAAGGTTTTATTCTCATTCTACTCAATTGAATAAATTAAAACTTTATTGGACAATTAAATTGTTTTATCCTCCCCAACTTATTTTTGAACTTATCACAAATATGAGAGCATATGAGATCATGTAGATTATCTTAAAAAGTTTTCAAAGCCTAGTTTCCTATAAGCACTAAGCTAGATGTATTATAACATGCAAATGCAATTGCACCCCTGAAACTATGACCAAAATCATCTCTATGCTCCTTGTGAATAATGGACACTGCTTGCTCCAAATTCCTCCATCTTAAGGTACTATATTTGTAGAAGAAAGCTTTATGGGCTAGCCTGCAACACAATATCTCTTTGGGGATTATTCGTGTAGAGAAACACATTAATTCATGATCTATATTCCATGAGCATTAGTCAAAGTGACCAATATCTCATGAGTTTGAATAGTCCAATTAACACCTAGCACGACAAGTGATATTTCTCATGAGCTTGAATAGTGTAGTTTGCACTCATTGCACTAGGTGAATCACAAAGGTGAATAAGTGGGGTTGAAACTAGCGAAATAAATCACATAGCATCAATCATCACCTTTGAGGATTGCACCTACTAACCAATACTTCTTGAGAAGGTCAAGGCCCATCTGAGCACACTTAAGCATGGAGTTCTTTCCTATAGTGAAAAACATTCAACTTGCTACCCCATTTGAAAAACCTTAGCAAATATTGAGCCTTATGAATTATTCATTTAGAGCTCCCTAGAATATTTCTTTAACAATTTGCAAGGCTTTCACAGTCCAACATATGAAATATCATTTTTGGCATGATCTGCATAGAGAAAATCATTAGTGCATCGCCCATCTTCCATGAGCATTAGTCAAAATGATTAACTTCTCATGAGCTTAAGTAGTCCACTCAACATTCATTGCATTGGGTGATGATACATAAAAGTGGAAGTCCCAATATATTATGTCATCGTGAAGGTTGAATCCCTAGTAGATTGATTGGGAAAAACATAATGTTACTTCGAGTATGAGAAAGTCAAGAAGATCATCAAAGAACAAAGTTCACAATCACAAGGTTGAAGAGACACATGACACTATGGTAAGAGTTTGTGTAGCAAGAGAGAACACACAATAAAATGAAGAAGATATCAACATTGAGTAAGATGGTCCAAAAGTTGTGCCAAAAATTCTTGTGAGAGGATTATATACATACACTATTCAAACAATTGTAGAACCTTTGATGTAATGATTAGAGTGTGCAAGTTGTTGATATTTGTTGTTGATATGAAGATATGTGTTGGACATCAAGAAGAAAAATTAACAAGTTTTGAGGTACATGAATGGTATGAAATTCACCATTCAAAATGAGATAATCCTATATAATATGAATTCTATTGAAGAATCATACCAATCATAATTTAAGTTGAGGATATGCTAGCACATAATTCTAGCATAAAGAATTTTAGTCAAAATAGATGTCGTGGCATGAGAGGATGAAATGAAACACACAAAGGAGAGGATGTGCATGGAGAAAAGACTATTGATGTCAAAGTATATGTGTGTGTACATGTGCAATGCAAAGGTCACAAATAATTTAGAAGTCATGGGTATGGTCACATGCAAAGAACCATTTATTGTTACACCTAGAAAGATGAAAGGAAATTAAATTGTTTGAATGTCAACAAAGGAATATTGTGAGGAAACATTCAATAGCCTGGTTACTGTAGGGAGAGTGTAAGGATATACCATCAATCACATCAACAACACTTGAATGAGGATAGAACTCAATGATGCATAGAGGTATGTTTTCATAGGAATAATAGATACCAATCAAAGAAACATGATTGAGGAATAATATCTTCATAATCATTTATATAATTAGGAGGTAAGGGTTGCAAGTTCATAATGTATTTTGGTTGCTCATAGAACATGGTCACTACATAAATGGTAGAAAAGTTGTTGTTAGCAAGAGAACATCACCCTCGGGCCTCGATTATACACCATTGTTAGTTTGGTTCCATAAGGGTTATGAGGCCTAATTGTTATAAATCAATGTAAAGTTTCTTTTGAAATATTGTGTGATCACATTTCCATGGATGCTCTCATCATTTTTTGTTGGGAGAATATGGCAATTGATGGGTGCGTAATGCATGATGTAAGGAAGACCAACACATACACTATCATGAAGGATGGTAAGTGCATAAAGTCATTGCCACTAAAGGATGGTGAAAATAATTTTGTTGGTGCCAATAAAGGAGTTCATATGCACATTGAATGAGACTAAAGAATGCTACATGTGGAGAGGAAAGTTTTGGGACATGTGACACAAGATCATGAAGAGAAAATAAACCACAATAGAAATGAAGAGGAGAATTGCACATGGTATTCATTTGATTGTGCACACTAGATTGACTTGATTATGCACACAAGTTTCCTGAATCAAATTGTGCATAAGGAGTCCCATATAGAGTGCATAATTAAATAGGCAAGTAGTTGATTTCTTTTAAATGGCTTGATAAAAGAAAGTTTTAACCCATGCATGATTCACATGTAGTTTTAAACCTGATAACATCAAATAAAGATGGAAAATGTGTATTTAAAGATAATAGAGTGTTGAATAAGATCTTAATCTAGTATTATTTTATGTTATCGAGACTTTATGACTTGATGTATAGTTTATGTGGAACAATATAGTTTTTCATGATTGATTTGAAAAGAATATACAATCATATCATAATTATAGAAGGAGATGTGTACAATTGCATTCAATACCAAGTATGGATTGTATGAATGGTTGGTTAAACCATTTTGGATTATCAATGTGCAAAGTACATTCATTCAATTAATGAATGAAGTGTTGCAATTGTACATTAGTTTGTTTATAGACATGTATCTAGATGGCATTTTGAATTTCAACAAAAATAGAGCAGAGAAAATTCATTCAGTTAATGAATGAAGTGTTGCAACTGTACATTAGTTTGTTTATAGACATGTATCTAGATGGTATTTTGAATTTCAACAAAAATAGAGCAGAGAATATGAGATTGGTATTTGAAGCATTGACCAAAGAACAATGCGTGAGTGAATATGAAAACGTGTGAGTTCATGAAGGACACGTTGATGTATCTTGGGGTCATTGTGATCCAAGGACCTTTGCACATGGAATCAAAGGAAATAAAATCTATTTTGGATTGGCCTACACCAATTAGTGTTATTGTATGTAAGGAGTTTCTACTGTATTGAGAAAGTTTACCAGTTCATTAAGGGATTCAACAACATAAATATACCAATGGTTGAGTGTATGTAGGATTGAGT
>JASDQU011312178.1:0-11328 GCA_032191745.1 Picea mariana
ACCACCAAATCCCAACAAAGGAAAGAAGATTACTACACGATTAGCATACTTCTCCACATACCGATTGCCGAGAAGGCGATAGAGCCGGAAAATGAGCTCCTCCTCGTCGGGGGAAATGTTTCCCAGTTTAATGTCGGGACGAAGATAGTTCACCCAACGTAATCTACAACTCTTTAGACCTGCAAATGTCACCTCATTTAGCCTGTCGATACTATTTACGTCTGCATTAATATAACAGATCTATTCAGATTAACCTGCTTTTTGAGGGAGTTTTCTCCATCGACCATCGCCATGAATTCGAATGTATTCCAACAGAATCATATCCTCCACTGCGCTCCAGGCCCCCTTCTTTTGTGCAGCAAGGAAATCTAACCATATTGGATGTTCCTTTTATGTGGATAGGTAAAGACTAACACCACAGCTAATGATCACTCGGTTGGGAACAAACACAGTACTGGCCTCGTCGCTCGTGTCTCGAATCTCGAATGGACAATGAATATATATAGAAAAAACACGGTTACCTTCCTCCTGCTAGTAAATGGTTAACGCAGTGAAACTTTGACTAGTCAAGAGGCCGAACACTAGCCATCCAATAAACACTAGCCATCCAATATTGGCCGCCAGTGAGAGGATCGCGAGGAGCGTGTAGATGTGACCTCTAATTTATGACTCTGTCTCGGCCCGTTGCTACAAATTTATTGATATATTATGCGAGATATATGACGCCTGGAAATCGAATGGCTATCATTTCTCGTTGTCATTCTTTTCCAAAAATGCTCATGTTTCCTACGGAATGATGATGAAAATCTACAGCTATCGTTTGACACTTGATACGGAGTAACCTCACGGATAGTTGTCATAAATGCTCGTGGTATTTTTAATTCTTCAAAACCTTAAAATTGGAGTTGGCTAACTCTGGAGTAAACAGATCCACTTTTCATGAAAAAAAAAAGTTTGAATCTAGTCAAATTTTTAGGAGTATTCTCAGTTTAGTATGGATTTCAGGTCCCTATTTTAAGGATTTTGTCTTATTTGATGCTTAGAAAATCTATTAGAGTTTTGAATTGACAAGAAATTTAAAACAGCACAGTCTAAATACTTGCCAGAAAAACAATTGAAGAGAAAAAATTGCTCCTTAGTTAGCCCACTTCATTTAAATTCCGTCATATTTTTAATAATTGGTTTTCTAAACATTGATATCTAATAACTATTTTAGATTGTTTAGTGAAAATTTGACAATTCCTTCATATTTATTTATTTATTTTAATACTGGAGAATCCGAAACTAGCAGGAACACAAGTAAATCAGGGTCCAATCGATCTACATCCCTGCATGCATATTTATGATCATGTCTTTTGGTACTATATTTATGGTAATGTCTCTTGGTATTTCAAAGTTTTGTAGCTGTGTATAGTTATATAATTTATGAATTAGTTAATAATTCAGTGAAAAGGCGTATATAAGTTGTGTAACTGTGTATAGTTATATAATTTAGGATTTAGTTAATAATTGAGTAAAAAAACAATTAATGTCTTTTGGTACTTCAAAGTTTTGTAGTTGTGTATAGTTATATAATTTATGAATTAGTTAATAATTCAGTAAAAGGATGTATATAAGTTTTGTAACTGTGTATAGTTATATAATTTAGGATTTAGTTAATAATTGAGTAAAAAAATATTGCAAAGTAAATTTTTATTTTATTTTAAAAATTTTAAATGATACGGAAGTTTTTAAAATAAATCAAAATTTTTGAAAATATTATTTTACTATTAATTTTCTATAAATTATAAATCAAACTGAAATTATAATTTTCAACAAAAATTTTAAAAAAATTATAAATAAAAATATTAAATATATTTTTAATTTATGTATTTATTAAGTTGTTCATTTTAGTATTTTTATGTCAAAACCTATTTAATAATCAATTTATCTAAAATTTAAACAAGAATTTCAAAAACTTATAATTAAATAAAAAGTTGAATTTATTTCATTTTTTATTCTAATATAATGGTACATATTGAAATATTGTTAAAACTTTACTAACAAATTGGCAACATTGCAAACAAGGTTGTGTGGCAGCGTAGTTCCTACCAATTAAGTTAGAAAGCAAATATTGGAAAATGGGGTCCAATTGTAAATGACAGAAATGTTGTGTGTAACATGTATATCATTGAACATGGAGCAAACGTAAATGACACTTGGCATGTAGAGCACCATTTATTTTTTGAAAGTATATAACTAACTACAAATTTGTTCACTCTGGAAAAAAAAATTGGAATTTTAAATGCATTTGCCAAAAGGACTGGTGAAAGATAAAAATGTATGAAGACATAAATTTAAAAGGAGATGCGAAAACAATTTTATTTGAAAAATGTAAAAAAAAAAAAGTTTGTTACATACTATTGGAAATTTTGAAATGTATATGACAAAAATGTTGTATGCAACATGTATATCACGAAACATGGGGCATAAGTAAAGGACCCTTGGCATATAAAAATTAAAATGCATTTATCAACATGGGGCATAAGTAAATGATGGTTGGCATGTAGAGCACCATTTATTTAGAAATATATAAAAAAAATAAAAGTTTGTTACTTATAAAAATTTAATTGCATTCGTCGTACAGACTGGTGAAAGATAAAAATGTATGAAGACATATATTTAAAAGGAGATAAGAAAACAGTTTTATTTGAAGTATGTCAAAAAATAAAAGTTTGTTACATACTACTGAAAATTTTCAAATATACAAAAAAATTAAAGTCTGTTACATATTAATGGGAATTTCAATGCGTTTTTCATGTAGACTAGGATTGGGGCTCCCACAGACCATTAGAGAAATATGTACAAGAAACAGGACTTAGAAAGATGATAGAGTGCAATACCTGCAAAAAAAGAAATTGAAAGGTATAAGTGTTTGCCTACACATCTCTATTTATGAAAGTGGAATAACTGGGTTGATAAACAAAGCATGATGTGATGAGTAGACTTACAGTGAGGGTACATCTGATCCCTTTGGCTATTTCTTTGCGGATTTCGTTTCATTGATGTCGTCAACAGCTGCGGTTTCAATGATGTTGTCAATGGCTGCTGGAATCCTGACAACTGGCTGTTGCCTTTAGTCGGTAGCCTACTTCAGTTTCCTTTCAAGCCATTCTTGAATGTAGTTTCTCATTGGGGTGACGTTGATCTCATTCTGGATTTTTATGTTGAAAATATCGTTTTCTAATTCCTGGAAGTCGATAGAAAGATTACACAGAGCCTGATGAATTTCCTCATTCTGTACTGAATATTTGACTAGCCAGTCGTCGACGTGAGCTTGATCAAAGTGAAGGATGTTGCAAAATTTTTCCAGATACAAGGCCTCAAACATAGAACCGTGTTTATCAAACTCTTGTTTGGTTAAAGGAAAGGAGTTTGCGATTAAGTCGGGGTGTTGGAAGTCGTTGGTTTTTCCGACTAAGTCTATTCTTGACAGCCTTGTGAATAATTTATCTTTCTTTGATATGGCTTGTCCACATGACTCATCAATGAGATGCAGGTTCTTCACATTTTCTTTCCAACATGCATTCAATTAACCGATCCAGTTTTTGGATGGAAGATCTTGTTCTCTTCTTTTTGTTTCTGTCATATTGTTGACAATGGTTCTAAAAGGAAGGATCATTTTTAAAAAGAATTTTTCTTCATATTTTAACTCCACCTGCAAATGTTTGAGAAAACTATGTGCCCTGGTTAAAAGGGAAGTAATGGTTTGTGATGTTTTCCACGCCTCAGTAACTAGTTCCATTGTTTTCTTGATATTATTCTCCACATATCCTCTATAGGATGGAATGAGGGTGGAGGATGCTTTTACGTTGACTGCAGGGGTGGCAGGCATGGCTATTGCCAAAGGATTGACATACTAGGAGCAGAGTGTATGCTATGACCTAATAATGAGATAATACTAAAAAATGTGATGCATTCATTTTAGTGATACTATGCTTTTGCAATATACCAGATATAAAAAGTATGCAGAACATAAATGAAATGCTAGAAATGGTAGAATAACAGTAATATAACCAACTTAATCTCCACAATAACACAGAAATGATATAAGAACAACAACAGAAATAACACTTTGATTCAGAAAGCAATGTTCACAGGCCTCTTTGAGGGGGCAACCTCCAGCCGAGCAACGCTCTATTATAATAATCTTCAAGCTAGAGTTTTCATACCCTCGATCCTTATTTATATTAAATATGTCTATCAAGAGAAGCATCTAGAGGAAGATCCTTCTAGAAGCAGAAGCTTCTATTAGGTCTTCTTACATCCACTTTATTCTATTTTATTGAAAGGCCTTATTAATATTGACCTTTATTACATCCGAATATATTGATCTAACTATGTGCGAGTTAGGACTCTAACATGTCCGCCCCCTTAAAAACAACCTTGTCCTCAAGGCTTGAGATGTGGAAACTGCTACGGAATGGTGGCTGGTCCCCAAGTGGCATCTGTTGGAGTCGTATCTTTCCATTGGACTAGCACTTCCTTGATGGTTCTCTCACACAGGTGATGCTCACGCTGGTCCAAAACTGCTTCTAGCTGTAGCCAAATGGATCCTTCTTCAACTAACTCTGGAAGGTTGGTTTGAATTTTTGCACCTAGTTCCAA
Source organism: Picea mariana (assembly GCA_032191745.1). Taxonomy (NCBI): domain Eukaryota; kingdom Viridiplantae; phylum Streptophyta; class Pinopsida; order Pinales; family Pinaceae; genus Picea; species Picea mariana. The sequence continues at coordinate 4,648 of JASDQU011312178.1, forward strand.
TCACCTTCTTTAAGCATGAAACATGAAAAACAGGATGTAGCTTCGACTTACTGGGTAGAGCTAACTGATAGGCGACTTGCCCCACACGCTTGAGAACTATATAAGGACCATAAAATTTGGGCGCTAGCTTCTGACAATGCTCGGCCTTAAGGGAAGTTTGCTTGTATGGTTGTAGTCGCAGAAACACCTAATCCCCTTCTGCAAATTGGCGTTCAGAGTGACCTTGATCTACTTGTTGCTTCATGCGATTATGTGCCATGAACAAGTTCTCTTTAAGGGTACAAAGAATATACTCTCGAACTGTAAGTGTTTGGTCAACCGCTTGGACCTTCGAGGTACCCGATAAGTATGAGAGAACTGAAGGTGGCTTCTGTCCATATACCGCTTCAAAAGGAGTCACGCGTGTAGCTGTATGGTAGGAAGTGTTGTACCACCATTCACCTAGGGGTAACCATTGAGCCCACTGATGTTGCTTCTCAGAGGCAAAACACCTTAAATATGTTTCCAAACACTTATTGACAACTTATGTTTGACCATCATTCTGGGGATGATAAGATGTGATGATATGCAATTGGGTGCCCTGTAGCTTAAACAGTTCTTGCCAAAAATTGCTTGTGAAAGTTGGGTCACGATCAGAAACAATAGAGTGCGGCATGCAATAAAGCTTGAAGACCTGGTCCATGAAAATTTGAGCCACCGTGGATGCAGTAAATGGGTGTTGAAGAGCACATAAATGAGTATATTTGGAAATGTGATCCACAACTACGATTATGACTGATTTATTCCTCGATTTGGGTAAGCTGGTAATAAAGTCCATAGAGATATCCTTCCAAATAGCAGGTGGAATCTGAAGCGGTTGTAGTGTGCCTGTAGATTTGATTGTTTCTCCCTTGTGGCATTGACACACCTCACATTTATCGAAAAAATTACGGATGTCCTGTTTCATGCCATCCTAGAAAAAGGAACGTTTGACCCTGTCATAGGTTTTGGTGAACCCTGAGTGCCCCACTGTGGGTGTAGCATGAAGCTTAGAAAGCACCATGGATTTAAGCTTTGATTTCTTATTTAAATACAAACGACCTTTTTAGCGAAGCTCATCCTGGAGCCAAGAGTACCCTGGGGGAGCCGGAGCATTGGTCTGCAATTGCTGGATCAGATGTGAACTTTTGGGATCTTGTAGCCATTCCTAGTGCACAGCTTGGAGATAATTGGGTCCAATGAAGGAAAGAGAAAAAAGGGATCCTTCTTCTTCATATTTTAGGGACAATGCATCCGCCACTACATTGTCTTTTCCCTTCTTGTAAATGATCTCATAATCATATCCAAAGATCTTAGTCACCCATTTTTGTTGCTCCGTGGAGGAAATGCGTTGTTCCAGAAAGTACTTGAGCCTTTGATGGTCGGTCTTAATTTGGAAGCATTGCCTCAAGAGATAAGGATGCCATAGATCAATGGCATGCAGAATAGCCAACATTTCCTTTTCATAAATGGGTTTGTCCAGATTCCTTTCAGACAGTTGCTTGCTGGTGAAGGCCAAAGGTCGACCCTCTTGCATAAGAACAACGCCGATTCCTTTGGCTGATGTATCACATTCCAACACAAAGGTCTTTGTGAAATCAGGAAGGGCCAAAATCAGAGTGGTGCACATGGTCGTCTTCAAGGTTTGAAAATCTTGAGCAGCGGCTGGAGTCCAAGTGAAAGAGTTCTTTTTGAGGAGAGCAGTGAGAGGTGCTGCAATCATTCCGTAGTTCTTAGCAAACTTGCGATAATACCCTGTTAAGCCCAAAAATCCATGCAAGCTTTTGAGAGTCTTTGGGTGTGAGCAGTCTTGCATAGCTTCAATCTTTTTTGGATCCACCCTGACGCCATCCTTGCCAACTAGATGACCCAAGTATTCTACTTCTGAGGCACCAAAAGCACATTTAGACTGTTTCAGGAAAAGTTGGTGCTAAGAGAGTAGATGGAGAACTTGATCCACATGTTTAAGATGGTATGTCCATGTTTTTCTATAGATGAGGATATCATAAAAAAAAATAAGACAAAATGACGGAGAAAGGGACAGAAAACATGGTTCATGAGGCTTTGGAAGGTGGAGGGGGCATTACACAAGCCAAAGGGGATGACCAAAAACTCATAGTGGCCCTCATGAGTTCAAAAGGCCATCTTGGGAATGTCTGCCTCTTTCATACGTATCTGGTGATAGCCTAAGTGAAGATCAAGTTTAGTAAAGAATTGGGCGCCACTCAATTCATCTAGGAGGTCATCAATGACAGGAATGGGGAACTTGTCTTTAATGGTCAGTTTTTTGAGGGCACGGAAGTCAGGACACGTTCTCCAAGAACCTTCTTTATTCAGGACCGTGACTATAGGAGAAGAGCAATGGCTCGTACTAGGGCAGATAACTACTGCATTAAGGAGTTCCCGGACCATTTTCTCAGTTTCATTTTTTTGTGAAAAGGGGTGGAGATATAGATGGATATTGGGAGGAAGGCTTCCGGGTACAAGGGGAATGGAATGATCATGAACACCACCGGAAGGAGGTAGTCCTTGGTAAGTGGAAAATACCATTTGATGTTTAGAAAGGAGGACTTGGAGGTCTTGTGGAACCGGGGGTGTCTGTTGCTTGTATGGCATGGAGTTGGGCAATGACACCAGAATGACCTTTCTTAAGTAGCTTTTCCATGCGATGGGAACTAGTGACCTCAGGTGAACCAACACTGATGCCTTGGAACTTATATTGGTGGCCTTCCTGGTCGAATTGCATGGTTAATGCCTTAAAATCCATGAGAATGGGACCCAAAATTCTTAGCCAGTCTGCACCCAGCACAATGTCACAACCACCCATGTTGATAGCAAACATATGGGATTTTTGGTGGTAGTCACCGATTTGGAGACGCACATTTTTACAATGCCCACCACATTTCATGGAACCACCATTGGCAATCATGATTTGGAAATTGTTGACAGCATGGATGTAGCAATGAGTTTCTTGGGCAATGCGATGATGAATAAAATTATGGGTGCTTCCACTATCAACCGGAATGATGACCTTCTGACGCCTGATGTAACTGATTAACTTGAGGGTTTGGGGAGCGGAGAAGCCAGTGAGAGAATTGAGGGAAATGACAAGTTCAACTTCGGGAGGGTCTGAGGGAGGGGTTATGTTAGTGATTTCAGGTGACTCGGACACAACGGGAGTTTCAACAACATCTTCCGAAATATCCTCAGAGATGGCGATAAAGAGCTTTTATTCCTTACAATTTTGGCCCGGGAAATATCTGTCATCACAATTATAACAAAGGCCTTTGAGTTAGCGTTTAGCCATTTCAGCCCTGGTCAATTTTTGAATCTTTAATGGGGTGGAGGCAGTAGTGGGAGTCACGGGTTTAACGAGAGGGATAAAGGAGGGTTTTCTGTTTTGAGAGGATACAACCTACTGTGCTTCTTTAGCTCTTTTAGTAGCCTCCACCCAACTCGAGGGTCGAGCCATGATGACATGGTACTAAATCTCCTCCTTGATGCCACTAATAAAACACTCTTGAAAGAAAGCATCAGTCATGCCCTCTATTCGAAAAGTCAAGTGCTTAAAGGCAACTATGAAGTCTTTTATTGTTCCTGATTGTTTCAACTTTGTCAGACGACCCAAATGGTTGGTGTTCGTGTCAAAGCGTTGATAAAGCTCAGTCACAAATTGGGTCCAAGCAATATACCCTTGACGGGAAAGTTTTCTCCATTGGCACCATTGCCAATGTTCTTGATCTAGATGGAGAACACCATACCGGAGTTTGGCCAAGTCATCTGTAATGTCGTATAAAGAGAAATAATGTTTCATTTGGGTTACCCAACCAGTGGGGTCTGAGCCATCAAATTTGGTCACATCCACTCGTGGAAGGCGCAAGTCACGTTGAAAGTGATGGGACTAAAAGGTATGGGAATGGGAAGAATTTTCACCTTCAGTTTTTGGAGGTGCTTTAGAGAAATGGTCATTTGTAGGGATCTTCAGTTTGGTGCAGAGTGATGCAAAGACAGATTCAAGTTGGGTGGTCAGTTCTTGTTTGACTTCCTCCATTGAGTACTGCATGGCTATATTTATGGTAGCATTGATGGACGAATTGATGGAGGCAACAATAGCACTGAGTTGTTTCACTTCTTTTTGGGTTTCGAGGAAACCACATTGCAAGGTGTTGAAGCGAGCTTCCAGGTCTTGGCTACGAGTATGGGCCATGAGGATGGGTGAACTGAAAAGGGGCGAGCAGGGTCAAAAATTTTGCTGAAAAATGATATGGATGAATGTGATGAGGGAAAAGAGATGAATCGAATGGAATAGGTCTCAAATAATGGTGAAAATATTTTTGATTTTTTGATTTTTTTATTTTTTTTACACCTGCGGAGTTATACTCTGATCTGAAGAATATTGCACTGATGAAATCCCCCAAATGTTTAACTAGAAAGAAATGCATATTTACTTGGCAACTCGAACACAGTTGCAGGCCAATAGATCTTGTATGTTTTAATTTATTTATGTTTATGTCCCCCAAGGGTTACGTATTCAAGGGTTCTATAGAAAAGGGTTTGCCTTGTGCTATAGCTCTCTGATATACATTCGGGATCCAACAATAGTACTCAGTCCAATATCTCAGGGCACTAACTGAGGAGGATAGACCGTACCCTTATCCATACTACCCGACTACCCAGGTACTAGAGAGTATCTTCCCACGTGTTGTTCTCGGTGACACTATAGCAGTCCAGGGGACGATAGGTTTATCTAAAGAGGGCTTGAAGAAATCTAGGCCGATCCGTACACAGGTGTTGTCTTATGCGCTACCACTCGAAGGGGTACCAACAGGGGTTACAAGGGTGGCCAATAGATGTGCGCTTAAGAACCACTTGCATTTCCTACGTGTATGAATCCCTCAAATGCGGGTTTATGCACGTAACAACATATCTTTGTGGCTTAAATACATCGGAATACATCTCTACCCTGGAAAAAAAATTCCCACAATTTCTGCCAAGGAAAGTTCTCTGATACCACTTGCAATATACCAGATTTAAAAAGTATGCAGAACATAAATGAAATGCTAGAAATTGTAGAATAACAGTAATATAACTAGCATAATCTCCACAATAACATAGAAATGATATAAGAACAACAACAGAAGTAACACTTTGATTCCGAAAGCAATGTTCACAGGCCTCTTCGAGGGGGCAACCTCCAGTCGAGCAGCGCTCTGTTACAATAATATTCAAGCTAGGGTTTTCATACCCTCGACCCTTATTTATACTAAATATGTCTATCAAGAGAAGCATCTAGAGGAAGATCCTTCTAGAAGTGGAAGCTTCTATTAGGTCTTCTTACATCCGCTTTATTCTATTTTATTGAAAGGCCTTATTAATATTGACCTTATTACATCCGAATATATTGATCTACCTATGTGCGGGTTAGAACCCTAACAACTTTGATTTTAGTAATGATGCAATGATAAATGATTTAGAGGAATTAGTTGCATTGATTTCAATAATGAAATAATGCAAAACAATATCCATTCATTTAAGTGAGGACACAATGAAAAATGATTTAACATAATCAAGTAGTTTGATTCTATTGTTCCAATTGGAGGTAGATTAATTATATCAATCAGTGATTTGGGACATGCAAAAGAATTATGGAATTTGTTCAAAATTGTTGTAACACTTGATAAGTGTTCAATCAATATGGACAAAAGCAATGAGACACATTTTAGACATCTTCTAATGAACATTAGAGATGGAATACATATACCAATATTGATGGTTCCAAGCAATAGACACTTGTTATTCCCATAGATTGATTTGCAACAAATGATGATCTACACAATCACAATAAGCATTTACTTATACCACTAAATAAAGCAACTTATTTCCCAAAGTGATGCTACAAAAGTAAGTATAATCTACTCCATGTAAAAATATGAGGAAAACTTTGATAATGAGCTTCTTATTGTTGCTCGATTTAATGTTGTTCTTACTTCAAACTTATAGACAAATGAAAGACTTGTCAACCGTGCAATGTCTCCTAGAGAATCTCCCACATATGTTTTAGTAGTATTTGATAATTATGTGGAAGTTCCATAGGATGAATTATTCCATGAGACTATTGCTATTATACATATTGAAAGAGGTAATAATTGAAAATTGTCATTGTTTGGGGAGTGATAATCCATAAGTCCAAGTGACTAGTTCATTAGAGAAAAAAACTATTAATATTGGAAAAAAAAGAGTGGCAAGGTAGCATATATATTGAGATATCTGGAGCTTAAGCTTTGCATGGTCTTGTATTTCAACCTCCATTTCCATATGATCAATATGAAAAGATGGGAAAGTGTGCCAATGTGTCTAACAAAAAAATGATATCAATGAATATGTATTACAAGAGTTATTCAATATCTTCCTCATCTTACTTATTAATGACATGATCTACTATATATCTTATTCAATACCTTAATCATTCCATTTTGTTATTATTCAAAATTTTCAACACTAAACATGGTTAGTTTGTTATTATTAGGATTCATAATGATCTAATCATCTAAAACATATTCATATAGATAATGATTATCTCCTGCCTCTAATTGGAATCAGCTTAGATCCATCTTAACTCTCATCAGTAAAGCGGAAATCTACAACAATTGTCTTAATAACTAA
>JASDQU011312179.1:11967-30287 GCA_032191745.1 Picea mariana
TTGACACCTAGGTTTCGACCTAAGGATGTCGGTGAGTGATTGTAATGTATAAATAGAGGTATAAAGGACCTGGGTTGGGTTGTTGTCATTGTTATTACTATTGTTGGGATTATGATTGTTGTTGTGTGATCGAGTGAGTAATATTGAGAGAGAGAGAAGTGTTGAGTATGAGAGCCTTCTGTATTGTAATATCTTCAGTTGGGTATGAAGATCAACTCTGCAGTTGGGTGCGCAGGGAGGGGAGAGATAGCGAGGAGAAGAAAGAAGATCTGCTAGATGAGAGCGTGGACAAGAACTATATGCTTCATCTTAATATATTATAAGCACAGTTCTGTGGACGTATCCCTAGAGAGAGGGTGAACCACGTATATATTGTGTTGTGTATGATTGATGCTCTGTTCTTTGTCATTTGGTATACCATTACTGCATTACTGTGCTAGATCTGCTAGATAGTTGTGTGGAGTAGATCTGAGCTGATAAGTGATATATGCATGTTGTATTGTTCTAGTATTAGATCCACTTGATATTCCCCTTGTTTGTAGACATATCTGTCCTTCAACCCTCCCATAGTTTCTTCGGGTTAGAATGCATCTGCTTCACAGGTGTTGCCAAAAGGGCCAGTAGTTAGGGCTTGTTGATGCCCTCTTGGAGATAAACCCTAGGTCTGCCCCTGTGCCAACAAAATCACAAACATCCAGTGGGGAAACATCACATAATACCTCATCCTTGAAGGGTTGAATGTTGTACGACAATCGACACTGTTGGCTGACATGGAGATCTCATCCCTGGAGAAGCCACCCAATGTTGTATGGTTGTATGTGTGGTGTTGTTCACAATCCCAACTATTTGATGACCTCTAATAAGATGAATTTATTCTGGCTTTCACTATAAAAAATAAAATGCAGTGGGGTCCCCTTCACCCACATCTGTGAATGAAAAAGGCTTTCCCCCTCTTCAGGATCTATTGGTTCTTCTGGTTGAATTGTTGCAGTCGCGATAGTAACAGTCGGGTCTGCATCGATAATATGTCTTCTCCCATTATTTTCTGAATCAGATTCAGAATCATGGTTCGACTTCTTTTCTTTGATCTCAGCCACCAGTGATTTTTTTGAGCGACATTCATCAGTGTTGTGCCAAGGGATTTTGTGGAAATCACACCACTTTCCAGTGTCCTTCTTTGTCTTTCTGTTACCCTTCTTTTCCTATGGATTGGATTGGTTTTTTGGAGGCTAGTTGTTAGGGTCGTCTCTACCATACTTTGGTTGTTGCGGATTTTCATACTCAAACTTCCCTTTGTTCTGGTGCCTAAATTTATGCTCGATTTTGACAACATGTCGATAGGTAGTTCCTAGTGATGATATGTCCAGGAAATCCATTTTGGTTCGGATGAACCTTTGCAGAGCCCCACGGTATTTCAAAACCAAATGTCATTCAGAGTCTTTGATACCCAGCTTGGTACACTAGGTATGAAAGGTATTGGTGAACTCCGAAACTTCTTGGCCCCTCTCTTGCCGCACTGTGGTCCATCTCATATACTGCTCATAGTTGCCAATAGGGTAATACTATTCCTTTACTGAGTCCACAAAAAAATCCCAAGTGGGATTGGCCCCATATATTCCAAAATACTCTGTGGAAATTTGCTCCTAGTAAGTTTCCTACCAATGTTTGACATGGGGGAGAGCCTTAAGGAGTGTGAAGGTGATCCTTTCCTTATCGTAAAAATTGTGAACAGAGAAATAACCTTCTAGAAGATTTAACAATTTCTCTAGGGCATCCGCATCTATGTGAACTTCAAATATGACAATATCAAAATTAACTTGTACCTTGAAAGGAGAGGTGCCTCAAAAGTGGTCACTCGATGAATATGCGCATGTTGTTATCAACAGGCATTGAAGGATGTGGGAAAAATTCTCCATCATTTCGTCCCTTTGTCGCATGAGAGCTTGCTCAAGAAACATATTAATAAAATCTCCTACTCTGTCATTTTTCTTTTCTTCCGCCATGGAGGGTTTCTTCATTGTGTGAGAGAGTTTGTCCTCAAGAGATACAAGCTCGAGACCCAACTTTTTATACTCAAACCTCGTTGGGGACATGCACTGAAAAATTATCAAGAGAAACTTGCTCTAATACCACTGATCCAGATTATTTTCGGCATGAAATGAGAGAGGAGATATAATAAATAAATGTATAGAGACATATCTGATATCCAATAATATAACATATATATAACCATAAACACAGAGATACAGTAATACACAATTTCTATTAATGAGAGAAATGTACAAAACTGTAGAAATACAGAGTGAAAGACTCGCTAGAATGGTGGCAGCTTATCTCTGAGAAGATATGTGACGGCTACGCTCATTCGCAAGAATATTATTGTTACAATGGGGATCCAAAGGCCTTTTTAACATAAATAAAATCCAAAACCATAACCTCGAAAGATGAAAATCCAATAGTTTTGTGGACCCCGTTTTGGGTAGTTTGGTGTATCAACTTTCCAGAGGCATCACTTTGGAATACGATCTACGTTTGGGGATTGCGATATCTAGTTGGAAAGGTATTGATGAGGAGCTTCATTTTTGGGGCTCAATCAAATCATTTGGTTTTCATTGAGGGGCCTGATCATGAAAAACCATCGTTTATGCCCTCAAAATAGCCCCAGAAGTTTGGGACCGGAAAAACTGTTAAAAATAGTACGTTGCCAAAAAATTGTTTTGAGTCAGTTGGAATAGGTGGGTGGCCATCGAGATCCTCCTGGATCATTATATCAACAATCACCATGATGATACTCTTTCCTTTAGACTTCGGTAACCCTGTGATGAAATCCACGGAAACATCCTCCCAACGCTGACTTGGACTGGCTAATGGTTGTAAAAGACCTGGGGTCTTAATTGTTTCCACCTTATTTTTTTGGAGAACCAAACACTCTGCCACAATTCTTTGAACATCAGTTTTAAGTCCATCCCAAAAAAAATCCCGCTTGACCCTGTGATAGGTTTTCAAAAAACCCAAGTGCCCTCCTACCGGAGAGGTGTAAAATTCCAAAAGTACCTTTTGTTTGAGTTGGGATTTATTACATAAATATAAGTGATCTTTGTACCATAGTGAATCATTTTTCCATTTAAATGTATCGAATGCACTGGAATCCTGTTGCAACCTTTGAATGAGAGTCCACACTTCTTCGTCATTCTTCCATTCATCCCTTGTTTTTTTTATCCAATCACTAGTAAATTAGGGTCATTTTGTGACAACTATTTCGATGTTATGTCATGGATATTATGATGAATATTAGGTCTCCCAAACGTCTCTTTGCGTGACATGGAAAGTGCGACGAACCTGAAATAACGTCGCAAGAGCGACGACTATAAGAAGTTGTCACAAAAGAGACAAAGAAGAGATATTGTCGCCAAAGAGACAAGGTAGGGATATCGTCGAAAGAGTGACAAAGATTGGAAATCGTCAAAAGGGAGACAAGAAAGGGAAATCATCACAAGAGTGACTAGCTATGAAAATCATCGCAAGAGAGACAAAGTAGGGAGACCGTCGCAAGAGCGACAGGGTAGAAAGATCGTCACAAGAGCGACAATAGAGGGAGAGAGTCGCAAGAGAAACACGATATGGAGAGCATCGCACGAGTGACAATATAGGGATATTGTCACAAGAGTGACATGCTGAATAAATATTGTGACAAATCATCTATCGACGGGATCGTCGCAAGAGCGACGAGTACAAGGTATCTTGCAACAAAATTGCTATACAATTTTTTGTGGATTGTATAGCAATTTCGTTGTAAGATTTATTGAGGTCGTCAGTCTTGCAATGACATATATTTATTTAAAAAAAAAAAAGTGATGCCCTTATCAATAATTGCACACAAAGAAAAAGCAAGCCTTTTCCAGAGTTGATCACTCTTATCAATGACAGGTCGGGAATAAATTATAATTGTTTAGTGGATAACTGCATTGACATGAATTTCTTCACAATGTTTAAACATGAATAGATCAAAGTTAAAAATAACAATTAGGGTTTAACATGGATTCACATATAATTAACATCCCATTATAACAATTGGAGTGCATTGATGGGGGTCATAAATAATCAAAATTAGTGATTTTAAAGGGAAGCACAACTAGATGTTAATGTTTCTAATTTCCATGGTGACAAGAAACTAGAATCCCATGCTCATGAATGTAAAGAGGAAAAGGAGACCAATAATATCCAACATCAGGTTTTGATGACACAATATGAATTTGTGAGGGATAGAACCACCTTAAAATCTTCAAGTGGGGAGAAATTCCAAGAGTAGAGAGAAGGTGGAGAAACTATATTCACATAGATATAATAAGAGGTTGCATCCCATCAAGGTTCTTGAGTTGAAGACATTCTTTCCCCTTACTAAGTTTTTAAATCTCTTATGAGAGAAGCTAAATGATTGGGTGAAGGATAGCATGGTGAGTGCGTTGTTTTCAATCATATTTCATAGCAGTTCATAATGATAGATGGAAAATTGTGGTGGTTCATAGTAACCAAGTTCATGACACAGGGTTCCATGCATGTGTTTGTACATGGTAGGAACTCATGAATTCACAGATGATAGATGATAGAGTAGAGTGGTACATGGTAGTTTTACAACATTGAAGTGAGTGACAACATGTAAATTTGGGTGCACTCGATGACAAATGGTTACATGGCCAATGGTAAATTTATAGTTTTGATTCATTTTTTGATTAATTTTATTTGTTGATAGTTCTATGTAATAGAACATATAATTATGTCCCATCTACATTCTTTCTATGTATCGAAAAAGGGAATTAAGAAGTTTTAATAACTTTGAAAAATATTTTGAATTTTCAAATATTTATTTGAATACTATATTATTCACAAGTTTATAAAACACTGGCACTTTGTTATGGAATGTAATAACTAATATAAAGTCAAAATCTAAACGAAAAGTATGTCCCTGGTATGGTAGGAACTAATAAGAGAATTAAAGGGATTTTTTTTTTGTAAATTAACAATATAATTTGTGATATCATATTTCAGAGATAATTTAATCTGTTTAATTGAACAAACTATAAGCAACATTTTTTTTTTGTAAGATAGAAATTTATATTACCTTTAAAAGACAAAAATTACATAATATATCCATGACACTAGTGTTGAGGCTGCCAGCGAAGGAAACTAGCCCCACCACCAGGTGTTAAAGTTCCAAAAAACTTGTCCATAATGGCTGAAAGAAGACACTATTACAATAGTAGATGGGGCATAGTCTATGATCATACACAAAGAGATGTCCATGTGATCTTACTATCCATACTAAAACTAAGAAAATAAAAATAGAACAGGTCATGTAAATTATTTACTATGATAACTACTAGGAAAAGCATGCCTGGATGACTTAGGAAATTTTGGAGTCATGACTGAATGAAGTAAATTTTCCGGACCGTGCCTCTATTGCGGATCTTTTGAGCCTGAATCCAGGATCCAATCCAACTTTTTTGCCATCAATTATTTCCAAAACTTTTTTTCATCATTGTCCCTGCGTAGCTCCAATATGAGGTCGCATTGAATGTCCGTAAACCCAGGAGGAGGTGGTGTCTACACCTAGGGACTAGAGGCATTATTAGTTTCAGGATTCGGCACAGGTGAACCGGAGGATGAGGGAGGAGTGAAGACTCATTTGGTTTATTTAGCAAACATGACTAGATGAGGAAAACTATGTTCCATGACTGTGTGGCACTGGCACTTGTAGGTAAAACCATACGCTCGAGATAATTTGCGACCACGATCACAGAGACCAAGAAAACTTCCACCATCTCGTTTAATATAGCCTCATTCCTTAGGCATGAACACGACACGGTGATTGAAGATAAGAATTCGAGCAGAGAAAGGAGGCGAAGGAGGAACACAGAAGATAAACCAGACGAAAGGAAGCAGGGTGCTGAAGAGGGGGATGGACCAAAATGAACCAGAATTGGGGAAAGAAAATCCTAAAAGAGTCCTCTAAATGTAGTCTCCATCCATTAAGGATTTTCACTAAGTGAATCTAAAATCCAACGCTCGCACACTAAGGATATCCATTGGAAAATCCAAATGAGATAAGGGTTGTAAGAACATGCTGAACAAGATTAAATGAGCACTGACAACAATCAACCTTGGGGAATGTTGGGGAGGTTGCAACTTGACATAAACATAAGGTGGAGGCATATCAATGTGACACCCCATCAGGGGACAAACTATAAGCAACATTAAAATAAGATACTATAAGGAAAAAAACTAGTTTTTAACCAAGAGAATTTATAAATTAATAATATAAAAATACAATAGTATATTTAAAACAAAATTAAAAGTTTACTCAAGCTTGCCATCTGAGTGGTTTAGTTTTGTGGCATTTGCATGATGGTGTTTTTTTTCTCAATGATATAATGGAATATAAACAAATAAGGGACAATTAGTTTTGCAGTGAGAACATAAGTGATGATTTTTAAGTTATTCTCATATTTATGTTCCTTCCAATCATTTTGTTATCTATTAGAAACATTGCATTTGCAAAGTAGGTGGAGGTGTTGACAAATTGCTATTGTCTTTTTTTCATCATGCTTGGTAATTTCACACAAAATATAAATAACAAATAGAGTAGTGTTTTTCTTCATATCCATATTGAGATATCAAGTAAGCATGATATGGCTCTTCTATTGTTGGCAAAGTTTATCTATTGAGTAGCTTGATCAATGTCCAAAAGAAATTCATCATTAACTAATTTAGTGTTTAATTTATTAGTAATGTTTTTCAATGATGTAAAGCCTCCATGGATCAACTCTATCAATTATTTCCAATGATGGAACTTTTCTTAATCATAGGGATTGGTAATGATTTTTTGCTAGCATAATGGTTATCGTCTAGTTGGGAGGATTTTGGTTTCAAACATTTACCTTTTTGTTTTTCTACATGTTTGTGGGAGTTCCTTTTATCTTAGCCATCATGATATTTGGTCAAGGTATCAGTTTGACCATGTTTGACTTAAACACTTTTTATGTACATTTAAGTCAACTTGGACAATGGAAAAATATGTGTTATGTAACTTGTTGTATATATACCATGAGTCATTATGAATGAATTGAATGTTGTATAAGTTAAGTTGAGATTTATAACATGCATGACTATATAATGAGCATTAGAATACCTGGGTGTTTAACCTAATTGGGAATTTTAAACCACACCTAAGGGATTTGCCATGCTAGATAAGTTGAGATAGTAACATGACACTAATGATCCAATAAAATAATAGAGAACTAACATTACTTTTGTAAATAAGTTGTAAATGTATTTTAAAAATAACTCATATTACAATAGTAATTAACAAATAAATTATATTTTGTACAAATGAGTTTTTTATCAATCAACCTACATAGTTGCACTACCACATGGATGGGAGATGACACATGAGAGGGCATGCGAGAACATTCCACACCCTTTGTCTCGAGACACATGTTCTCTCATTTCCAATGTTGACCACCTCAACTATGTTGACGATGCAATATTGTTGAGGGTGAAGAATCAATTTATATTACATCCAATTCATTAGTGGGATAAAGGATGACAAACATTGTTGGTGGGGGTGAGCAAGTAGTTTATCTCATGGAAGCATGATATGCATTTATCTCTACATTATCCAAGAGGGAATGGGATGCTCCTTGTTTTCCCAATATGCCTAATATGTCACTATTTTGATGCAGATGGACTACATGGACAAGTATTGTAGTGTCGAGGTGGTTAGAGTAGGCAAAAATAGGGTGAAATGTAGGACAATTCATTGTTTCCAATTTCGAGCATGATGATTTCAGAGGACATGACGGGAATTTTCACTATCCTCTACACCTTGAGTTGTTCTCTTGGTGATGGGAAGTGGATATACTACAAGCTAATATATTGTGATGATCATATTATTGAGTATCACATAGTTTATGGGTGTAGCATGATACTTTCAAGATGTTTTTTTTCTTCATGAAGTGTTAACCTTAGATTATTATTATGGCACTAGTGGGAGGTTGGGGTCATTCCCTTAAGAATTTGAGTTGTATCATATATTTTTTGAGAGGTTTCCAACTATTCAACTTGAAGTTAAATTGCTCCCTCACTTTGAATTGATTCTCATCTATAATATGACTTGGGGGAGTTTCATGCCCAAAGTGGGGAAGCCTATAATTCCTTGCAAACCCATACTTCAATGATTGACATGTTTGGGCATTTAAATGAGCCTCATTTTGAGTTTTACCATATGCCTCCACATGCGTTGGTTTTTCATTCACCCTCATTCTAGTTCCAATTATGTTGATGGGTTGAAATGGTTACTCAACAACAAGGGTTCACTCTAGTGACAAGTCCCAATTAGATAGATCCTTGCTTGATATAGGGAAGTCATCCATATTTTGTCCTAGTAGCCATTATTGATTTGGGTTTTACCAATTTTGGTATAGAAATGATGAATAAAACACATAACCAAACATCTTACCACCATTATACCTAGAAATAAGTTGATTGTGAAAATAAAAACATGAATATGAATAAATAGTTGCAAAACCCAAAATAGTTTTGTATTAATCAACTAATTACAACTTCATGCCTATAGGTTTAGACAAATATTTATAGAAAATAGAAATAAGAATGCAAACTCTAAACATGAAATAGTCTACAATGTAAAGGATGTTCCTACAACAACCCTAATGCTCGATAGATACAGAAGAATAGTCCATGACATCTACATCATAGGAATGACATATCTCCATAAAATGCTTGGCCAAAGGTGACTAACATCCTTGTTTCCACTTTTCACTCTTTCATACCTAATGTCTTCAGATTAAAATGTATAATCTCCTTTTTAGTATCAATACCTGGATGTTGTTGCCACAAGATACGTAAGATGAAAATATACAAACTTTGAATCATATTTTAGAAAAACTAATTTAACATAAAGAAGTCAATTGACAACTTAATAAGATGCTCAAGTTTACTTCCTTGAGTTGAATCTCCTTTCATGGGATATGGCATTGGTCACATTGATAATGATTTTAAGGACACATTAGTTGAAATGTTGTGTTATTGGGTTTCTAGGCCATTGACAATGTGCCCATATTTTCATTTTTCGAATTTGAAACAATGGTAAGTAATCTCATAAAACTTGTAACAATAAAGTTCCATATCTTAACAAGACCTTTACAATGGTACAAATATGACACAAAACAAATTTTGGGTTCATAAGTTATGGTGAAAATACTAAAATATGTGTTTCACAAGTTGCAAAAAGATGCAGGTTGCATGTCACACAAAGTTCAAAGTTCAAATATCACACATCGCACCAAGTTCAAGTTTTGCATGTCACTTGTCACACCAAGTTCAAAGTTAACAAGTTAGACCAAGTTCAAAGTTTACGTGCATGGAACAAATGATTTTTGCATGTTGCATATCGCACATCGCAACATTTTCAAAGATGGATGTCGCATGTCAGAAGATTTTGAAAGATGCATGTCACAAGTTGTAATATTTTTTAAGTTCTTTTTACAGCTTCCAAAAAGTTCTTATTGCATCTTCCCAAAAATTTATTTTTTCATGTTGCACCAAGTTTAAAGTTTGCACATTGCTTGGAAAAGATGCTTTCCACATGTCACAAGACTTTCAAAGTTGCATATATCATGTCACAAGATTTTGGAAGTTGTATACTGCATATTCAAGTTCTTTTTGTTGCCTAGACTCCATAGCCCAAGCACAAGGAACCAGATCTTGCTTGGATTCTCACGTTATATCTTAAAATAAAAACAGATTACCATTCTTAAAAGACAAAGAGATACAAGTTTGGAACTCTTGAAACCCACAAACAAACAAGCATGCAAAATTTAAATCCAAACTTGAACAATTCAATCTCTTAAATTTCATGTTTGCCAATGCCTTCAAATCGCTAGGATGATATCCATGGAGCCACAAATTGATGCAGAAATTGTATGTCAAGGCCAATAGAACCAATAGAACCAAGGAGTATTGAATCAATATATAACAAGTCTAAGAGAAGATGAAATTATCATTAAGTGTATAACAAAATTACATTCACAGATATATACAAGCCATAGAAATAGCCTTGTGTATATTATCAGATGAAAAAGTACCCATAATGTCAATGCNTCTTATAAAATTATTACACATCATGGATTTCTTTTAGTCTTCTTTTGTGCTTTCCAGGTCTTAAGTAATTCATCCATCTCCATGTCTTCATTTACTGGGTGCTCTTCAGTAGCTGATATAGTTTCATTTATTTCACGTCGAGTATGTCTGGTCTCATACCCATTATGTGGATGCTACTGTGAGGGGCCATCACCTACCAAAAAAAAAAAATATTAAATTTATATGGCCAATTTTTAAATATCTTTGAAGTAGTTCATTAATATTAAAAAAAACTATGTAATGTAATTATTTACTTGGTCCTCTATTCGGCACCGTTGGAATGGATGTCGGCCTATTCACCTGATCTTCAGGTCGAGGAGGATCAACTATGACATTCTCTGCCATTGAAATGTCAAAATTTAATATACCTTGGTTCTCAGTCACAGGAACATCTTGGGGCTACTCCCCACTGGGATGGGGCTACTTGGGAGCACCATGATCTTTTGGCTGTGTTGCACTATCAACGCTCTGTTGTCCAGTACTAATGGTTTCGTTGATAGTGTTTCTCCCCTAATTAAAACAAAGTAAGACGTTAAATTATGGACGATATCAGACATTTACATATTTTGTAAGTAATGAGAGGTTAATGTGGACTGATTTTTATTTACCTTATCTCGCAAACTGGATCTTGGGGTCTGCCCCATGCTTTTCCTACAATCAGCCATGGATTTATAACCGTACTTGTAACCAAGTTGGAGATCTTCCTCCATGTTTTCAATTCTGAATTGGTCACCCTGCATTGCATAGGGGTATGGTTTTTTAATGTTTTTGGCTACAATTACCTAAAATTTGTAAGGCGATACAAATAATATTCTTAATATGTTTGGGTATTTACGATTTGTGACTGTAACCTCGAGTAGCCTCCCTGGCCTAGCTTGTGTTGGCCATGTTTGGAAATCCTTTCTTTGGTTGCCTTCAAATTGTTAGGAAACCTATCATAAAAAATTTCAAGTATGTTATATATAACCACACTTTTATTTATATCTAAAGAAAATTAAAGTTGGTATTGAAATCAAAATATTGTAATCTGCCTTGGTGTACCACTTTTTTTTTCTCCTGATTTTTTCAAAATCTTCTCTTTTGCATCATCAATGATCGCCTTCCACTCCCTCTCTAGAATTGAGGGAGGACACTCATACCTAGGATTTCATGCCAAGCTTCATCTATAAACATCCTATGTATATTTTAAATATTCTCTCGCTGCAGAGGTGACCGCTTTTTTATTGAACGTGTCTACTCCAAAGAGGCCTTCAATATAATCCATAAGTTCCTTTTTGAGGTTGGAATTCTGGCAATTCCACCTCATGCATAATGTTGCCCCAAAAATCAACAAGGCCTTTCTCTCTAGGTGCCTATAAAAATGGTCGTTTCCTACACACAAAAATATATGATCATTAATTTAAAATTAATAATCTAGATGATTTTTGTATGAGATGGACAACATTAAAGGATTAAAATATGAATTAAAACTGCCTGGGAGTCTTGATTGTTTTAATAGAAGTCCATTATCGTCGACCAAAAATGTGCACAGAAGGGTCCCCGTGCTTGTCACGTGTCTAGCTCCAGGAAATGCAACTATGTCAACCACATTACCAGCCTCATCTCTGCCACCATCTCTAGACTTTGACTGATGAGTGGATGTCTTTCGTTGTGTGTCATGGCTCCTATCTAAATTAGGTGTGGAATATGGAGAAGTAAATAGTACTCTAACAGCTGTATGACCACCCACATCAGGACTCTGTAGCGTCTCTGTAGCGCCACTACTACCAATATTGGGCTGAACAGGCTCCAAAAATCTCCTTATAAAAAATAAAATGTTTTTTCGTGAGATAATGTAAAAATTAAAGAACAAAGTTTCATAATTGAACATATGAGTGCATTAGAAAAAAAAAAAATTAATTATGGTTATTACCTTATATGTGTTAAGTTGTGACATAAGGAGATTGATCTTTGCTAGGACGTCGAGAGTTTGATCTGGACGATCTAATAAGCTAGAAAGTTTTGTGTTCGCTTTAATGATATTTTTTTTTATTAATACCATCAGATCAGGGGATGAATACAACCCCTCCTCATCGGCGGAATCATGATCAACATGGCCTGCCGACTACATATAATTTCAACAAAAACAATGTTATTTTAGTAAAATTATAAAAGCAAATAATAAAATTCACATAAAATGAAAGTGGAAATTGATAATCATTTACATGTTATGTGGCTGGCCCTTTTCCAAGATCATCCTGCCACATTATAATATAATTAGAACCCCCAAATATTTAAAAAAATGTTAATGATAGCAAAAAACTGATTTCCACCCAAATAAAATGAACCTCAACAATCAAGCTCCCACATTATTATAAAATTGGGACCGTGAAATATTTAAAACAATGTTAAAGATAATAAAAAAATATAATTCAATCAGTAGAAGTTTCTTAGAGAGGTGTTGCATAAGTACCCTCACACTATTATTTGATGTTTCGATTCGATTCAAATGGTAATCCACTAATAAATCTTCCCCGGGAGCTATCTTTTTTATTGTGCATAGGACTACCCGATTCCCTTCCCATCCCTCATATATGCAATTTGGTTTCTTGTTTGTTGTCTTGGGTCATGTGTTGTTTATAAACCCTATGATATTTTCAGAAGCTTTAGGCCTTCCATCAATATAGATAGTCACTCCCTTATTTTTATCATTGTTTATTAGTTGTATATAATTTGTGACGAGTGCATATCTCTACATACTTCGCATGTACCAGACCAACTGCATCCAATCGTTATATTTGTAACATGGTCCAACATAGTCCATCAATTTAGTTATTGTATTGTATTTTACAATTATTCCATCCATGGAAAATAGCCCCAGACCATGCAAGGAGGATGGTGCAATGTGATATGTCCTATTGTTGACAATGAAGTCAACATCTATAGGAGGTAGTTCCTTAGGCACCCATTGTTTCACCAGATTCTTATACCTGAGTGGCACCTCTATGTCTCCTATTCTCTCATCATCATAAGAGCATGATCCTCCTTCAACAAGAAAAAATTCCATGCATCTACAAAATTTTCTTCTAACTTTTTCACCTCTGGTCCTTGTTTTCTTATCATATCTACTAGATGCAGTCGCATTTCCCTCTATTTGTCCTAATATTTCCTCACTCAACAAAGAAATATCTGACAAGTACCTGTTTGGTTGTGCCTTTAGTTGCATGTGCACGTGTTGTTAGTGAGTAGTCCATCATCATCCTAGTTTCAATTTATGAACCTTTTTTTTCCATATTCAAAGTTCTAAATGAAAAAATTATATCTTAAGTTTTGGATGCACAATTAGACTAGGGTGCAATTACCAATATTAGTAGGGGCACTCATGCATGCAGTGGATTCCCAACTTAGTGAAGGGTATGAATATCTAGGTGGGTGCACCTTAATTCGACTCACTTATCCATGCAAGCAATATGCACTATGGTTAGATTTCACACTACGAAATATTGGTCAGCCACTTAATGTAATGTGATATCCCTCTTGATTTTGGACATATTAAGGACATATTAATGTGATAACACTAAGGACATGATAATTTTATCATATGGATCTAAGAAAAAAATAGTAGTAAGGTTGTTGTTTGTTGGATTTGTGCAAATTAGAATTGTTATAAGAAATGTCCATTGAAGATGAGGGTCAATTCTATGGAGTAAGAAATCCAACCATCAGTTGGTGTGTTGCAAATATTGGGTGCTTTATTTGGCAATATGTCTAAGGCAAGCTAAGAGTAGAACTATAAAAATAATTTTTTTTTTCAAGACAAGAGTAGAACTATACAAATATTAGTTTTTTTCAAGCCAAGAGTAGAACTATACAAATATTATTTTTGTTCAATCCAAGTTGAATAATAATTTAGTTATGGCGATGGTTAACAATAGTGAAACCCACATTGGTGTATGAAGGCCCACACAAAAATTTGTTTACTAGGTTTGAATCCATAGTAAATAACACTATGTCTACAATATCCAAAGTAGTGGATGTCTATTTAGAGAATCAAGATGTTATAAACTTTCGTTGGATGGTTCATTTGACTTAAGAAGTTCAAGAAAAAATGATGTAGAATTTAAGGAAGGAATGGAATCCAATGTTAGTGTTTCCAGTGGCATTGGTGGCCACTTTCCATCCTTTTATCACTAAACAAAATCATAGGATGACTCACTACTAGCTTGGAAGGTAGTGGAGCCAAAGCACCCCATAAGGAAGTAAGTGCCTAGTTTGGTGTAAGTTGGTAGGAATTAAAATATTTTAAACGCGATATCGGGCACTTGAGTCTATTAAAGAGAGAATCACATACATACAAGTTCATTAGAAAATATGAGTAGGAGTGTTTGATTCTACAACACATGATGATGTAATTTCATGGTTTTCCATGTAGAATTGGACTAGCTACCTAGCTTGTTTGAAGGCATGAAGACAAAGGTGTACTAAGGCATGGGAAATTGGAGTTGAAGGTAAGTGAAAGTGTGTGTGGCAATGTGAAGAAATTGAAGTGAGTTTAGTTGAAAATGGATGGTGAGTCTGTGTAGTATAGTAGTTAGTTGACAGAGACATGTATAATTTATGAGGATGTTGTTGGGGCAACATTGAACATAAGTGGGGGAGGATGTCCAAGTTTGCAAGTAGGACATATAGAAACACTTAATGACTACATGGATTTCCCCCCTGATTTTGAAGGTGGGAATGTGGTCTACTATGTTGCTAATTCCAAAAGGGTGGTAGTCGGGGCACACAGCTCCTCTCTACAGGTAATTTCCTTATGCTTGTCTAATCAATTGACTTAAATAGGCTAATAAGGGATTGGAAGTCTCAAATAGTTGTGTTAGCTGAATTTCATCTAGTTCCTATTCAACTTAGTAATGTAGATTGGGGCTGTAAATATTATTTGAAAGGGAGTCTCTTTTATTATATCCTATCATAAGGAAGTATCTAGTGGAGTGCTTGTAATGTGGAAAGACATTGGAAATGTCAACCAAATAAGGTTTATGGCAGACAATTCAAGACATTAAGCTATTACCCACGTCCCAACAAATGGTCAGTAACTTTGTATTGTCAGAATCCATGCACCTACTAATCCTAGAGACAAAGAAAGAGATGCATTCTATGGTACAAATTAATATTGGAGAAGCTTTGGCTCAAGGAAGTTTTAACAATAACTCCTATTCACGTGTTGCAAAAGGGGTTTTGAAGAATATTGAAAGAGGAATCTCTACCTACAATTTCAACTTCATATGTGCATTGGAGAGTAAGCTACGCCAATTGTTATTTGAACCTATATTTCAAGTATTTGTTGTTTAAGAATTAATGGCAACACCACATTTTTGTGAAGATTAAAATTGGATTAATCTTAGTGAATGTTTGCATATTATAAGGGGGAAGTGGGAAGATGTATTTACAATACAACTATATTTGGGTGGTGAATCTTTTATGTGGTGTATTTACAATACAAGTACTACATTCCTTGTCTAAGGTTTGGAGTAGGACATTAACATTCCTTGGCTAAGGCTTGGAAAGTTTTTATTGTAAGGGGCCAATTTTTGTTGCTACACATTTACTTTTCTTTTTTATAATATATCAAGGATAGAAGTTCAAGGTAAATTTTGAGGAACCATAAATATAGATGTACCAAGACTCATGGATCTAAGGCATAATGGCATGGTTTATGGGGAGACCCAAGGTTCAATTGGGCCATGGATAGTGAGTGGAGCAACCACTTGAAAGAAATAAGGAAAGATATGTGTTCCATCAAAAGGGAGATATGTTGAAGAGGTTGGGAGAGGGTCAGATCAAGGGAAAAAACTATTGATATAAGAGGAGGGGCTTCCCTCTTTCTTGGAAGAGTGGTGAGTTTCAAGCTAAGAGGGAGGTTTAGTGAGTTTAATGTGAGGACCTCACCATATATCAAGGCCTTGTGATAACTCTATCTCAACACCTTGGAGGCAAACCGAATGGTTGTATATTCCCACCTTCGCCTCCCATACTTGGATGAGTACATGGTCATATACCATGGATGTAAGAGGGTGGAATGTTGAACATGTTCATGATTGGATTCTAGTTTTCCTAAATGTTAGTTTTGAGGCTGCATGTATTCATGTCCAAGACGTTGGGAGAATGTTGGGAGAAAGAAGAGGAACCTCACTTATTTTCAATAAAATGGACACAACACTCCCTATTGTAGGGGAAGGATAGTATAAGAAGTAGCATTTACCATATAGAGGGGGGATAAAAGTAGTCTTTGACCACTTCCATAATGGGATCATCCTTTTTAAGCAGGACAAGGACTAAAATATCTTCAAGGTAATTTTATATATATCCATCAAGGACATGGACAATTCTGATGTGGACAATTTTGCATGGAGGCATTTCATTTGGTAAAATGTTCCATTTGGTTTTTGTTTCACTAAGTGTAAAGAACAATGTTGGAGAATTATAAGACATAAGTTAGGTATGAGCTATTTGTTACCTCTTTATTCCCCTTTTTTTTAATGGTATCCATATTTTGTATTGATCAAATGAGGAATTAACCTAGAACTGATGCCATTAGACACAAACGCAATCCTAAGGCCAACTAAGGAGAAAAATAAACACGCGCTAATTAATCTAGGAGTCAAGCATGCCAACAAACCTTCTCACAAAGAAGCGCTAGTTGGTGATGGAATCTAACATCACAAAATAGATGCATGAAGGGGCTGAGTTTTGGTGGGTGGGAAAGTTACGTTGACAACCTGCTTAAAGAACTAATGCCCTGGTGCAAGTTACCTCATCGAGTAGTGGGCAACCCTCCAAGGAATCTGAGTGAGTCTAGCCAATGTCGATCCCAGGTACAATACCACCTTCCCTGTGTTGTCACCTTGTGTAGGAAGTCTAAAATATTATGGCCTCTATGGTACCACCTACTATACTAAAGTAGAGGGGGGACAATCGAAAATCGACACCAACACCAACAAAGCAGGGTTGGTTACTCTGAGGGCCCCAATGAGACCTCGTTATTGACCCTTGTGTTAGAAGGGCTTCCCAAAGTTAGTGATATATCAATTGAATTTCACTCCCTAACTCAAGTCTCTATGTTTGTTTGGCAACTTTGGAAATTTATTCTCACAATCCTATTCCAAAGCTCTACACCTAAGCTAAGATGGGTTTGAAGAGCCCTAGAAAATTTTCTAGATAAATTTTAATTAGTGCTTGATTTTAGGTTGTTGTTACTCAAAGGAGTGGTCGTGAAACTGATGGCGTTTTGACTCGACTCTTTAAACCATGCAAGAGGAAAATTAAATGCAAGAATTTCAACTTCGATGAAAACTAGCTATGGGAAGGAGCAAGAGGTTTTAAGCAAGGAAACAATTTCTTGATAGATTACTATGTGTGCAGTATTGCTAATGACAAAAAGTATGAGCTAATTATCCAAATAAATGGAAGCAAAATGACCCAAATTTTAAAAATACTATGCAAATGTCATAGTTCACTTAGTACACCTATACAACATTGAATCAAATGTCATCATTAAGAACCTATGTAAACTTTTATGATTATAAAGACCACCATACACATCTTGAATACTCATAAGGATCACAGGAGCTTCACCTTGTAGATGACCAAGAATTATTTAAGGGAAATGGGTACTCAAAGAAAGATACATAGGGACATATACCTCTAAGTGCATATCCTCAAAGTAAATCATCATCCTCGTATCATATTTTAACAATTGAGTGGTGAAGGAAAAATGGATGTGGTGGGGTCAGCTAGCAACATGATCAACAATGGAAGTGATATCATCAGATTTCATAATAACAGGGAATGTCATAGGATCGTTTTAGGGGTCCTAAAGAGGAATAGATGGAACTTTCATATTCTTCAATTGTTTCCTTTATCAATAATAGTTGGTACAAGAGCGGGGACCTATACATATTTGGAAAGTTGGTTACAATTTAGTATAATCAAATCAAAGGGTGCAATTTTAGGGGCTCTCGGGATAACAAGATCCAAGTGTGGGTTTCCCCATCTATCTTTACCAATGAAATATGGAGTAATATTAGGGTTCTGGCCATCATTAGTGGGCAGAACAATAGAGTTGG
>JASDQU011312180.1:0-19926 GCA_032191745.1 Picea mariana
AACACCTCAACCTACAAGGTTGACACCTCCACAATTGGAGGAAAGAAAAGAAAAAGGTTTATGCTTTAATTGTGACAACAAGTAAAGTAAGGGACATAAGTGTGGTGAGAAGAAATTATTCTACATAGATTTTGAAGAGGAAGAAGAACAAGAGAAAGAACCATCTCAAGATGAAAACGTAGAAACAATTTCGTCTGAAGAGTTGACTCCCACGATATCGTGTAATGCATTCGCTGGAATTAGCACTCCTCAAACCTTCAAGATCGAAGGATACATGAAAAAGAAAAAGGTAATAGTCCTAATTGATTTTGGCAGTACTCATAATTTCATTCACTATAAATTAGCCAAAGATCTCAATTGCTTTGTATATCCAGTGCCAGAGTTTCAAGTAATGATTACAGATGGAGGGACCATCAATCTCTCAGGAAAATGTAGTCAGATCAATCTTACTATGGTGGAATATGTAATGAATAGTCCAGTGATTGCTATACCCATGAGTGGTGCAGATGTTGTACTAGGAATCCAATGGTTACAATCATTAGGAACAATGGCTTTTAATTTTCAAGAACTTTTCATGAAATTTTCATTGGAAGGAAAAGAAATTGAGTGAAGAGGTATCATAGGGAAACCCGGTAAGGTGATAAGCTCTAACATCATGAAAAAATTATTGAAAAAGGGGCATCAAGGCGTTATTGCACAACTATGCTCACTAGATGTTCAAACATCTAAGCCATCTATTCCTCAAGATCTCCAAAGGATCATTGATAAGAATTCCAAATTATTTGAAGATATTCCCAAAGGTCTTCCACCCACTCGAAATCATGATCATGAAATTCACCTAATTCCTAGGAGTGTTCCTCCTAACATCAGGCCATACAGATACCCTTACACCCAGAAGAGTGAAATTGAGCGCATGGTTAAAGAAATGATAGAGGATGACATTATTAGACCTAGCCAAAATTCTTACTCAGCACCAGTGGTAATGGTATTCAAGAAAGATAGCTCATGGCATATGTGTCCAGATTATAGAGAGCTCAACAAGATCGCTATTAAAGATAAGTTTTCCATTCCCGACATTGATGAATTGTTAGATGAATTACATGAAGAAATCTATTTCACAAAATTGGATCTTCGTTTAGGGTATCATCAGATAAAAATGAAGGAAGAAGGTATCCCAAAAACAACATTCTGAACTCATGAAGGCCATTGTGAATTTTTGGTCATGCCTTTTGGCCTTACAAATGCACCTTCCACATTCCAAGGGTTGATGAATTCCATTTTCAAGCCATTCCTTAAAAAAAAATTGTTGGTATTTTTTGATGATATACTAATCTATAGAAAGTCTTGGGAGGATGATGTGCGACATGTTGACAAGGTGCTACAACTACTAAAGGAGAAACAACTATATGCCAAACCATCCAAATGTTTCTTTGGAGTAAAGGAGGTAAGTATTTGGGTCATATTGTATCTCATGAAGGTGTCAAGGTAGACCCTAACAAGATCAAGTTCATGATGGACTGGCCGATTCTTAAAACATTAAAGAATATTAGAGGATTTTTTGGGTTTGACGAGTTACTACCACAAGTTTGTTCGAAACTATGGAATAATAGAAGAACCTTTAATGACACTAACTAAGAAGGATGCATTTTCATGGACTCCATAGGCAACTAAAGATTTTGAACAACTTAAAGAGGTGATGTGTAAAGCTCCTGTCTTGACCACTCCATAATTCACAAAAACCTTTATTGTGGAATGTGATGCCTCGGGAAATGGAATTTGTCCTGTCTTGATGCAAGAAGGAAGGCCCCTGGCTTTTGAAAGTCGACCACTCAAGGGAAAGTACTCATAAAAACCCATTTATGAGAATGAAATGATCAAAATACTACATGCATTGAAGAAATGGTGTTCTTACCTAATATGTAGGCACTTCAAGGTCAAAATAGATCATGAGAGTCTTAAATACTTCATGAAACAAAGACTGTTTTTAGAAGAACAACAAAAAATGGGTAACCAAGATATTGGGTTATGATTTTGAAATCATCTATAAAAAGGGGAAGAAAAATGTTGTGGCAGATGCACTCTCAAGAAAGGATGAAGATGTCGATGCCTTTCTCTATGCTATCTCGATCATCCAAGCCGATTGGATAATAGAAGCAAGGGATGAATGGAAGAATGATGAAAAATTGTGGACTCTCATTCAAAGGTTGTAGCAGGATTCCAGTGCATTAGATACATTTACATGGAAAAATGATTCACTATGGTACGAAGATCACTTATATTTATGTAAGAACTTCCAACTCAAACAAAAGGTACTATTGGAATTGCACACCTCTCTAGTAGGAGGGCACTCGAGATTTTTGAAAACCTACCATAGAGTCATGAAGGACTTTTTATGGGATGGCCTTAAAACTAATGTTCAAAGGTTTTTGGAAAAATGTTTGGTTTGCCAACAAAATAAGGTGGAAACAATTAAGAACCCAGGTCTTTTACAACCATTATCCATCCCAAGTTAGCGCTGGGAAGAGGTTTCCATGGATTTCATCATAGGGTTACCAAAGTCTGAAGGAAAGAGTGTCATCATGGTGATTGTTGATAGTCTGACCAAGTATGCACACTTTTGTGCACTCTCTCATCCTTCAAATCTAGTGCAGTTTCCACCGCATTCATGGAGATAGTTCAAAAGCTACATGGTAGCCCAAAGATTATTGTAAGTGACAAAGATCCCATCTTCACTGGAAATTTTTGGAAAGAATTATTTTCTTGTTTGGCTAATCAATTTGCTCATATCTCATCCTATCATCCTCAATATGATGGACAAACTGAGATAGTGAACAAATGTCTGGAAGGCTACCTTCGTTGCTTTGTCTCTGATAAAAAAACACAATGGTTCAAATGGTTACCCTTGGTAGAATGGTGGTATAACACTTTATTTCATACTGCAACAAAAATGACACCATTTATGGCACTTTATGGATACCACCCTCCTTCCATCACTTCTTCTCTAAAATAAAAATCTAAGGTTCAAGCAATGGAAGAACACATTGAGAATCAACAAAAAGTTCTCCAAATCTTAAAGGACAACTTGACCACGGCACAAAATCGCATGAAACAACAAGTAGATCAACATCGTAGTGAAAGAAGTTTTGAAGTAGGGGATTGGGTGTTTTTAAGAATATAACCGTACAAACAGATGTCCCTCAAGCAAGCCAAGAAGGACAATAAATTATCACCAAAGTACTACGGCCCTTATAATGTGTTGCAAAAGATTGGTACTATGACATACAAATTGGAGCTGCCTGCATCTTCACGAGTACACCCAATTTTCCATGTTTCATGCTTAAAGAAGGTTATAGGTGACAAGATCCCAGTTCAAACTATATTTCTAGAACTTGACAAGGAAGGAAAAATCATATTGAAGCCTAAAGCCATCACTGACACAAAAATTCACCAGTTGAGGAATAGATCCATTTCAGAGTATCTAATTAAATGGAGGAAACTATCAGCTGAAGATTCCACTTGGGAAGATGAGTCTTTTATACAGAATCATTCAGAGTTACTCAAGCGTTGCGGACAACACTTTTCTCAAGGGGAGGGGCATGTTAAACCCTAATATTGTCTCATTACCCCTTAATTGGGGCATATTATATTAGTAATGTTATTTTATTTATGTCGGCTTTAGGCCATTAGTTGTAATTATACCTCCTAGTCTCCTATATATACCAAGGAGAAATTTTCATTTCGAATCATCTTTTACATGAACATTTAAGTGGGGTAAAAGGAGGTTTCCCCCTCGAAGAGGCTTATTATCTGAAATTACCTCTTTTTCAAGGCATTGAGTACTTTTTCTGAGGTTTTTCTATGCTATATTCATATTTGGTTCTTAACAACCATTAAGCTTTCCAAAGACCCATATATACATGCACTTCATCAGAAAGCTCATGATAAAGCTATTGAAGTGCTCTTTTTCCCTACAAAATATCAAGTTGTGAAGACTTTCACAAAGTCTCTTAGAGAAGAAAATTTTTCCAAACTTCGATATATGTTAGGATTTCAAAAGTTGTCATTAAGGGGGGATAGTCTCTAATGCCTCCTTCCTTATCCTATTGTGTCGCTATTGTAAATCCTTCAATCCTATCCCAAGTTGGTCTTAAGGGGGGATGTTAGCATATTTAGACACTTAGGAGTTATTTAAGATCTCCATGAACTAATGTGTCATTAGGTAAAAGTGTGTTTCTTTAGTATGCATAAGTATGCATTTGTAGCTAGGAAATCTGACGATCACGATATGTTTTTGACATAGAGTGATCTGATGGTTCATATTCTCCTAGATCTTAATGGCCATTGATCTATGTCTTAACACCCGATTGGTCCATGATATCTATTTAAATAACATGGAAGGTCATTTACCGATGATCGATTGTGGAGGGTCATTTACTGATAATATTTATATTTTTCATTAATATACTGCTCCAAGTGGTCACTTGGCTAGGGCCATGGATTTTTCCCCATATGGGTTTTACCACATCAAAACATTGGTGTTTTTATCTTTGATCGGGTTTTTTCAGTGGCTATTAAAGGTGTGCATCCTCTATTGGAATATGTGTGTTGTCAAAAAACCTCTAGATTATCATACCAAATGTCACCCATTTTGTAACAGGAGTCTTTGGTTAGTAAATGCATTCTTGGTCCTAGTACAAAAAAAGAAAAGAAACAACCCAGACATCCTATTTCAAGATTAGACACTAAATATGACACTTTTCTGAAATAAACTCTTGTGCTACTGTCACTCTCATCCATTTCTAATTGTGTTTTTTTACATGTAAGGATTTTAAAGAAATATTAGAAGCTATTTGTGAATTTTTAGTTCCACCCAAGAAACCCCCCACTAGCTCACCCTCTTTGTCTTCTAACCTCCTTGTTGTTGCTTATGCAATCCCTATGACCTTGCTTCCTCCACAATCACATGTTTAGACCCTTTTCGAGTATATTATCCCTATAATCACCACTGGAAATGACCTTGTGGTCCCTCTATTTGATACTCGTGTTACCTTCAATGAGAAAGATCCAATTCCTCAACAAACTACCTGTGTTGTGGAAGTTCAACATGTCACTCAATTGTTGCTTGTTTATCATGACATTACAATGGTCGTGCATGAATCTATTGATATTTCCTGTCTTATGAATATTGTAAATACAATAGTCGTGGCTGATGGAATTGTATATAATGATCCTCTTAACTCACTTAATATGACACAAAGTTTACCACAAGAAAATGTCCCTGATCGCGAGATTCCAAATCATGCAAAAGATACAGGTCACACAATTACGGACCCTCCACGTGATGCCATGGACATTCCATAATAAGCCACCTCTACTCATACTATAAGTTCCATTCGTGAGAAAGTGGAACCTTTAATTGAGGATCCTCAACAATGTTTCACTATTTTACAACTTTGTTTGGAGTGTGAAAATGTTGTTTCTATTCTATCCCTTATTGTTAAATAAATAATCGCACGTTATTTCAAGGCTAGTTATCCTAGTATTAAAGTTGATTCCACCGCCAATAATTTTAAAAGATCTATTGCAAGTGGAAAACCCATTGCTTTGAAGCTTCCCATTGATCAATCAATCAATAGTGATAATTTTGTTACTTGGTTGACCCCTCAATTGTTAAGTGTTATGTGATATTCTACTACCCAAGTAGAGAAACACATCATTCATGTGGAGCAATAAAATGAAAAATTAACATAGCATGCCCAATAATTGTTCCAATATTTATCGGAAGTATCAACCAACTCTGATCAAAAGTATGACTTATGCATGCATGTTGAGTCAGATATTGATGTTGTATCCCATAGATTTCTTGAAAATTGGCCCACAGTCTAATGGGATGCCCCTCAACTACCTGATTATGTTGTTCCTCTAGTTCTAGTGCAATGTGTTAATCTTCTTGCAGGAGCATGGTCACACTTAGTCGAGAATACATAGATCCTAAATTTGAATATGGATGACATTTGGATTAAAGAACAAGAACAACCCAAGGCTCTATTATAAAAGGTTACATAATTGGTTACGTAAGGGGATGTTATTATCTCCTACCTCCTCCATAATACTGGTGAGGATAGTAAAATTTTCACTATGGTGAACAATTGGTTTTGATTACTTGAGAAACACAATAAACTGGTTGAATAACTAAGGAACCAATTCCAAAAGATGAATGCAAAAGAACAATAAATGACAAATGCAACTACACAACGGGACAAATTCACCAATATTTAGGAAGCTGACAATATCCTTGATGAATTGTTCGATGTTGCTCAAAATGTGAAGAAGGAAATCTATGAGTTCAAACCTTTTGTTTAGACCAGTTATGTTCAAATCCATTGATTGGATTCCATGGCATGTACATAGTGGGAAACTCTTCTTGCCACCAAGCCTCATGAACCGAATAATTTCTTGTAGGTGCATCCATTTTTATGTGGAAATGGAAAGACTACCTATATAATTATGTCAATTCTCGTCAACATGCCTTGTAGATCATCCTGTAGTTGGGCCCTTCATTTGAAGAGGGTTCTAGTAAAGAAGGTGAATATTGAGTTAAGGAAAGTCAATAGTTGTGGTTAGGGCCTATTGGGCCCATTCCTTTTGAATTATTTGGAGAAGGAGATAAGGATAATCATGTGGTAGACAAAGTCAAATAAGTCAGGTGACAACTAGAAGCTCAGAAACCTGTTGGGAAATGAAAATACCAGGGGAGGAAAACGGAGGTTGTGATCTAGTCAATTAACCATGCCAAGAGGGTGCAAGCCTAAACACGTGTCAATGTAAAGAAAGAAGAGAAACATAGATGGTTGGTTAGTAAGATAGATATCGAGAGTCTGTAGTGTATCCTATAGAGTACTCTCCTATGTTATATGAGCCTAATCTCAATGGATGAGATAATGTAATGATGGTCTATGAATTCTGAAGAGATTGACTGGATCTACAATGTATGAATGTATTTTTGTACTTCCTGTCAATAATATAATGGTGTTCTTGGGACCAAAAAGTTTTCTCTTATGGTTTTTGTTTCTTAATGGGGTTATATCTATGACTTTATTGAGTATATGCTTATTTCATTCGTGTTAATATGTTTTGCAGCATAAGCTTAACGGTTAAACTATGGATCTGAATTTTGTATAAATATATCACATTAGGTACTGTCTATAAATCCCTTAATCGTACACATCTTGGATACCCTTTGGGTGATAACTCCTTCTCTTACGGAAGGTTGAAGATTCCAGCATTCCTAAACTACAACAAACACCTTTGTTAGTAAACTAATGAGAACCCTAGTCTCGAATTCACACCAACAAGAACTACAAAATTCTTGAGCCTACTCCTAGTGTGCCAGAGCCATCATATTCCTCTCATCTTGGTGGCCCTCTTGATAATGAGAATCCATCCTTAGACATACCGATTCACCCACCAAAGGGAATTCTTCTAAAAATGACTCATAATATGAATACACATAGGCCACCCACAACTACAATAATATGGAAGATTTGTCCTTAGCACCATGTGCCATGTTTGCACTCAAAGTCCTCCAAAGATTCTGAACACAACATAAAACCTTATTTTCTTCCATAGGTGAGAGCGATCCCTTGGATTTGATTTTGAGAACCTTTGATTCTGATCAATTTCATCATAGGCTCTTCCATCAAATTTCTTTTTGGATCAAAGTGAGAATGATGGGGATAAATATATTTTGCATGGTGATTGATGAAAGAGCCTAAACTTTCATTATGTCTATTTCATGATGGAAGTTCCTCGACTCTCAAACAATCAACACATCTGCAACATTGTTGAAATAATTCTATGGACATATGTTCCATCCCCATGGGATTACCATTGCCTTACACATCAATTTAGGTGGTAACACTGTCTCTGTTGTTGTAGAGGTTATCAACACACCTCTTGAGTACAATTTGTTACTCGGGTACACTTGGTTATACAATATTACTATAGTTGTATCATCCATATTTAGTGTGTTATTCTTCCCTCATCAAGGAACAATAGTGATGATTGATCAAATTGTGTTTTGTACTTAAGACCTTCTATCCAATGTGGTGTTTAATGTACCTTTTGGATATGATACCATAGATTCTCACATGAGTGTTGGTGCTGAGATGTTAAAATACTCTTTTTTTATGGGGAAATTACCTCTTCCCCCACCACCTCCTACTATGATGATTTCTCCTATCAATATGATTTCTTCATTTATAGTGGATCCCTTGGGTATATCAATCCTTGGTGGTACCCGGTTATGAGGATGTTGAATCATATGGTGCTTCCATGCCTCTCACCGCAGCCATGATTGTTGATCTAAAAATCTCATTAGCATTAACATATACTATTCAATACCTCCATCTTGACATGGAGTATGATCAACCTACTTCACCTGCATGGGTCGTTACCTCTCTAAGTTTGCATCATTCCATAGATGCTAAGTTTCCTTCAAATAAGGCCATATTAGATGTCATGGATTCCATAGAAAAGCCAAAGAATAAGGTTACACATCAATCAAGTTATATTCATTCAGAAATGACAAATTTATCATGATGAGTCTTGATTTGAGATTGGGGACATTTTATATGGCACCCAATGCAACCCTTATCCTTGACCCCTTTTTGTGTTGGCTATATTTTTCACAACTTGTCACCAAATTATCTTCTTTCCATTACACTGCAGATTTATATCTCGTACCTCCTTCACGTCTTGATGGGAATCATCAAGGAGATTCCCTAGCTCCCGAAATGACTCAAGATGAGTATATTCGTCCATGGAGATTCATTTGTATGTGGAAGGGCTCTGTCATGGTGTGCCATATGATGCCGACAATGACTCATGAGTTCATCGGTGATGATCAAAATCCTTGGCTGTAGCCTAGCAATGGGATCTACTTTTCATGAACCATCAAAATGCATAGTTCCTTATACATAGGTGTGTGGTATGAGTGACTCTTTGTTTTCATATATCATATCAAAAAAATCCTAAAATATTTTAGTTTTTGAGATGTACTATGAGTTTTTACCTTGGAATCTAATTTACATGTGTTGACATGATTATGCGGACTTTTTTATGCAAATTTCAACTTCCATTGAACTTGAGGTATGTGTTTTTAAAACTAGAATGTAGGGATACATTTTTCCCTCCATACATGATTTGAATTATTTACTCTCTATTTTTTTGAAACATTCCTTAGTTTAGACCCTATAAAGTTATGACATTAGCCACTTGATTTTTGCACACCATAATGTTTTTGATAATGCCTACCCTCCTTTGGTGCCCTAGTTAGCACCCAAATTTCCATTCAGTGTTGGGTAACCCTCTTGTATCCTTCCCATGAATTGATGTTGATCCCTCCTCTATTCATCTATATTATTTCAACATCCCCTAGGGTTCCTAAATTTTTTGTTTCTTCTTGATGACCTCCTATTAATTTGTTGCTTGTGTCATACAACCCATTGATCCACTGTTAGGATTCTACAAGTGTTCAACATCAAGTAATTTATTTTCAATTTCAATAATGTAATAGGTACCTTCATTCACATTATCATTATCAGTGGGTTATCTCACATTTATTAATGATATACATCAATAAACAATAATCAAAGAGTGTCTCACTATCTCAAACTTCAACACATATTTTCGTGTTGTAGACTCACACAATAAGTGGTTTGATTTGAAGAATTGGTATCTGTAGTATGTTCACTGATCCATATGGATTTTTATGGCCTCCCACATATTCCAACTGGTTCATTTTGGGAGTTTTTGAGTTTGGCAATTCTTTTCCTAGCTTTCGAGTCCCTGACTTGCGTGGCCATTTTGAGGACCCAAACAATGTTTTTAGGGCTCACCATTTTTAGCAGCAACATGTGTAGTCCTCGTATAGACCTTTCCAATGGAATATCGTGCACCTAAAATGAATATTTTATAAAACATTTATAGCCCAGGAAGTTGATGTACTAACTTACCCAAACAAGGCCCACATGACTTTTGGCGCTTCATCTCCTAGTGTTAGGTTTTTGGATGTCTAGGGTTTTTGACATTCCTGTTTATTGTAAAAAGTCCTTCAGAGAATCATTGTAATCATCTTATTGAGAATGATCATAGTCGTCACATCTCTTCTCAGAGATAAGATGCAACCATTCCAACAAGCTTTTTTTTCGCTGCATTTTACAGTTTCAGCTTATTTCCTCATTAAATAGAAAACTAGTTTTACTGTATCGTCGTTATTATATGTTAATCATCTTTTAATAATTTGTATTCATTTCATTATGCTCATAAAATCTGTATCATTCACCTCTTATATGTTGTTCCCTAAGTTACATTCGACAATACCACTTTATTTCTATGTGTAACATCCCCACTATAATCCCTAGTTTAATTAATGCATAATATAGATATGCATATGGTTATTGCCAAGTGATGTAATATCAAAAAGGTATTTTATAAAATTTAATAAATACATGTGATACCAAGTAATCATAATATGGATAGATATGGGGGATGATTAATCCACAATAGAGGGGAATGTCTAGTGAGTTTCTAAGAGGGGACACAATCGATAAATGTTTTATGGGTATCAATCCAAACCTAGTTTTCTGAATTTATATCATTTGGGGATAAATTCTATTTTTGTTTGAGTGTATAAGACCACAATCATTAAAATCATGTAAGAGGATGGGTGTAAAAAACACATCCCATAGTTATTAGAAGTATGGGTTTGTAGTACAATCAAGATTGGGTAGAGTGACAAGTCAATTATCAAGGAACAATAGAGTAAATTTGTATAGGGGAAATCATGCAAATTTTCACATTCAGTTTTGGGAATGAGCAACAAGCATGGAGCAGTGAAAAAGAGAACCAGAGCTAGAGAACGAAGGCTAGGAAAATTTTGAAGCATGACAGATCATTTTGGAGTATTTTGTAGTTGAATATTGAAGAGCGAGGTTGTCAGGCCTGAAGAGTGAAATCCTATGGGAGTTTCACTATAACAATAAGTTTTATTGTTGTTTCTAGTTGTTTTCCTAGTAGGGAGTTCTCTTGAGTTACTAATAGATATATTCATGTTTATCTATGGAACACATATTGTGTTAAATGAATGGGATGATAAATGAATGAGACACATGATGGACTGAGAGTAATGAAGAGGTATATTCCTTAGGTTGGGAATATCAAAAGGAGTAGAGATAGAGGAAATTTGAGACAATTGTAGAAGAATGCCAGTGGTTTGTCTGATAGTGAGATGTGAGTGGAATGTGAGAGGCACCCTTATTTTATGGATTCCTATCCCAAGATTGAGGGTGAATTTCTATTGAGATTTGGAACAACAAGTCTCTTGCTGGGTGAAACTTCCTTCCTAAGAAATTGGTTGAAAAAATATTTCAAAAGATAAATGCTTATCTATTTTTTGAGTTATTTCATGAATTTTATTGTTGTGCTTAACTATGTGTATGTGAATGATTTATTTGGTGCTACAAATTTTTTTATTATATGCATTTATGTTCATTTAGAATGTTGTAGATGCATTTCATTATGTGTATAGAATCTAGTTAAATATGTGTATAAATATTAGCTAGTAATATACAAGAAATCGTTTAGGAGAAAATTTTCAATTTTATGTGTTTTTCCTATAATAACGTTCCTCGATTAAGATGGGGAATGTTACACTATGACATTGGTACTTTTGGAAGATCAATTTATACATATCTTAGTTTTATATATCCTCTAATTTCGAGACATACATCCACTGTGTATCTCTTTTTGGATCTGATCTCTTTTGACATGGATCAATTGTGTATTCATTTTTCGTTTACATGATCACTTCTAGTATACATATTTCATGGATCTGCAGTGTACTTTATTTTACAACCATTATTTTTTCACTCTTGATCATGGGTATTCCTACCTTTGGAAGAGATTACTCTTGTTTTTTTTGTAGCTTCTGTTATGGATAGGTGTCTGTAAAATATACCTCGTCCCAATGCACACTCACCCCCTGTATTTTATAATGCATTCTGACCATAATTTTTTCTTCTTACCTCACACATTATGGGGAATCTATTATAACATCATTTCCACCTCATATGAATTGATTCCCTATTTCTCTGATTCAAAGACCCTTTCCCTACTTGTAGACTCAATTACCCTTTATTCCTCCATAGAAATGATTAAAAAACCTCATGTTTTAAGATGTATCCACCCTATCAGTTGTTAAACACATGTACATACACTTGTTTCTCTTTATCAACCAACATATACATTTAGTTGGCCAAAAAATAGACAAATTTGCTAAATGTTTAATGGGGTCTAGAGGTTTCTTGGGACCCTAAGACTCTACTTCCCATGGATAACTAATCTAACCACTTCTTGGAGTATAAAAAGGAGCCAACATGTAGAGGAGAGAGGATCATTTCATTTAGAGACCACTTATCTTTCTCATACCTATTTGAGCGAAGAAGTTGGAGGTTGAGTTGGTCTTCATGAACCTAGATGTTGGTTCTTGAGAAGTGCCACAACAGTTACATGTTGTAACATTTCTTAACTTTGTTGTTAAATCAATAAAGACATCTCTTTCCCAGCTAGGTTTGTCTCATTCTTTCTTATCAAAAGTTAGTTAGTTAGTTAAATTTTCTTGAATGTGTTTTTGGAATTCACTTAGGTCTTTAGGTCATTATCTTTGTTGTGGTTGTAACCCAAAACCATAAAAGTACATTTTGGTCATTTCATGTAATATTATTTTATTAAATAGTCACATAGTATTATTTTCATTAAATAATGGTGATGAGTTAAC
The DNA here is from genome assembly GCA_032191745.1 of Picea mariana. NCBI lineage: Eukaryota > Viridiplantae > Streptophyta > Pinopsida > Pinales > Pinaceae > Picea > Picea mariana. Next base: position 12,839 of record JASDQU011312180.1, read on the forward strand.
CAAGATTAGTAGATAGTATCCCATGATAGTTTTCCTCACTACTTATTAACAACTAGATTATGATAGGTTTTGCCATGTCCTAAAAAAATAAAAAAAATAAACATTTTCCATTAAAATTTCATATATCCTCTCATAAAAATTTAATGGTTAAAATAAACATGATAACATTTTATAAAAAACTTATTCTTAAAAGAATGTGACACATTTTACATTAAAATCCCATACATGTGCCACTTATTTATGAAAAATGCCATATATATATATATATATATATGAGTGCCTGTTGGTTGCTCCAAATTATGTGTATTTTGGATTTTTTCAATTAGTTTATTAGTGTGTATATGTAATCAAAAAAAGGATTTGGAGATACTTTATAAATATAATAAACTTATAAATAAATTGATAAATACTCCCCCTCCATATATAATAATAATAATAATAATTTAATTTTAAGTTCATAGACACCAAATTGGTGTATGACGTCCCTTTGTTTGTGGGAAAATGAACCCCCTCCATGCAATACCGAGGTATACATACCCTACCCTCTCTATATTTGAACTTTTGATCTATTAAGAAGAAACACAAGTTCTGCATGGAGGGGTCCTTTATTGCACAAAAAAAGAATCTCATAAACCAAGTTAATGTTTGACCTTTACCTTAAAAAAAAATTATTATTATTATTATTATATACATATACGAAAAAGATTTTAAATATCTACCCTAGTGGCTTTATTAAACAGTTAAATATCTAACCACCCATTCTTATACCCCATTGGCTTATTCCTTATGTGCATCAATATTCTAGTGAAGTGGTAATTGCTTTATACATCTCTTATTTCCATATATCGTCTTCTGATTCTCACACATACATTCCAAGACATACATCCATTGACATGGATCCATTGTGTATTCATTTTCATGGCCATGATCACTGTTAGTATACATATTTCATGGAACTTGAGTGTACTTGATTTTAAAACCATGTGTTTTTCACTCCCAAGCATGGATATGCATGCTTTGGGAAGAGAGTACTCTTGTTTTTTGTTGTAGGTTTTGTTATGGATAGGTCTTTGGAGAACTCTACCTTGGTCCAATGCACACTCACCCCCTATATTTTATAATTTATTTTATCCATCAATTGCTCTTCTAACCTCACACATTAGGGGGGATCTATTATATCATAATTTTCCACCTCATATGCATTGATTCCCTACTGGCCTAATTCAAATACCATTTCCCTACTTGTAGATTCAATTCCCCTTTATTATTCCTTAAAAATCCTCATTTATGAATATATATGCACCCTATCAATTATCCAAAACACATAAATACACTTGTTTATCTTTACCAACCCACATATACATTTATTTGTCTAACAAATAAACAAATTTGCGAAATTTTTAGTGGGCTCTAGAGGTTTCTTGAGACCCTAAGCCTCTACTTCCCATGGATAACTACTCTAACCACTTATTAGATTATAAAAAGGAGCCAAGAGGTAGATGAGATAGGATCATGACATTTAGAGACCACTTATCTTTGTCGGACCTATTTGAGCAAAGAAGTTGTAGGTTTAGTTGATCTTCATCAACCTAGATGTCAATTCTGGAGTAGTGCCACAACGATTACATGTTGTAACATTTGTTAACTTTGTTGTTAAATCAGTAAAGGCCTCTCTTTCCCATCCAACTTTGTGTTTTAGTTTAAAATCATTACATTTGGGAATTTAATTATCTATAACACTAAGAGAATTAATTTCAATTAGCATATTTGAAAGTTAGTGATTTTATAACTACTAATCTTGGAGTTATATTTGTGTGGAGGGGTTTGTGAAAGTGTTGAAGCTTGAAGTTGGAGAAAACTTTTCAAGCTAGGGATCTACATCAAACAATTGGATCTAGGTTTGTCTCCTTGTTTCTTATCAAAAGTTAGTTAGTTAAATTTTCTCAGCTCTCTTTTTTGGATTCACTTAGGTCTTTATGTCATTATCTTTGTTATAGATATTTGTTCAATATATATATTCAGTGTAGGGGAACCCTCTTGTATCCCTAACATGACTTGATGTTGAGCCTCATTCTCCTCTCTTAGTCTATATCATTTCGACATCCCGCGAGGGTTCCTAAAACTTTTATTTTTCTTGATGGTTGCCTATGCATTTGTTGCTTACATCATACAACCCACTGATCCATTTCTAGGATTCTACAAGTGTTCAACATCAACTCGTTTATTTTCACTTGAAATAATGTACTAGGTACCTTGATTCCCAATATCCTTATCGATGGGTTGAATCTAATTTATTAACAATATACATCAATAAAAAATAATGAAATGGTGTCTCACTATGTTAAACTTCAACACATATATTTTCATGGTGTAGAATTGCACCATGAGTGGTTTGATTTGAAGACCTAGGATTTGTAGTAGCTTCACCTCTTATATGTTATTCCCCGAGTTGCATTCAAAAATACTACTTCCTTTCTATGTGTCACATTCCCACTATAATCCCTAGTTTAATTAATGCATAATGTAGATATGAATATGGGTATGGCCAAGCGATGTAATATGTAAAATGTATTTTTTAAACTTTAGTAAATATATCTGATACGAGCTACTACTTGCAATATGGAGAGAGATGGGAGATTATTAATCCACAAGATAGGGGAATGTCTAGTGAGTGTCTAAGATAGGACCCGATCGAGAAATGGTTTATGACTATTAATCCAAACCTAGTTTTATGAATTTATTATCATTTGGGGATAAATTATATTTGTTTTCTCAGTGTATAAGACCAAAATCATTGAAATCATGTAAGAGTATGGGTGTCAAAGACTCATACCATAATTATTAGAAGTATGGGGTTGTATTACAATCTATATTGGGTAGAGTGATAATTCAATTGTCTTGAATCTAGTTTACATGTGTTGAAACAATTACACAATTTTTTTTTATGCAAATGGCGACTTCCACTGAAATTGAGGTATGTGTTCTTAAAACTGGAATATAGGGAAAGTTTTTTCCCTACATCCACAATTTTCATTCTTTACTATCTATTTTGAAAATACATTCCTTAGGTTATATCTTGTCAAGTTGCAACATTAGCCACTTAATTTGTTCACACCATAACGTTTTTTATAATGCCTACCCTCCATGGGATCCCTAGTTAACACCCATATTTCAATTTAGTGTAGGGGATCCCTCTTGTATCCCCTCTATGACTTGATGTTGAGTGTCATTCTCCTCTCTTCATTTATATCATTACCACATCCCATCAGGGTTCCTAAAACGTTTATTTTTTCTTGATGGTCACCTATGCATTGGCTTCTTGCGTCATACAAACCACTTCTCCATTGCTAGGATTCTACAAGTGTTCAACATCAACTCATTTATTTTCACTTGCAAGAATGTACTAGGTACCTTAATTCCATTATCGGTGGGTTTTATCTAATTTATTAATAATATACATCAACAAACGATAATCAAATGGTGTCTCACTATGTTAAACATAAACACATATATTTTCATGGTTTAGAATCACACCATCAGTAGTTTGATTTGAATACTTGGGATCTATTATAGCTTCACCTCTTATATGTTGCTCCCCAAGTTGCATTCGACAATACCACTTCCTTTCTATGTGTAAAATTCCCACTATAATCCATGTTTTAATTAATGCATAATCTAGATATGAATATGGGTATGGCCAAGCGATGTAATATGTAAAATGTATTTTTTTAACTTTAGTAAATATATGTGATACTAGCTACTACTCAAAATATGGAGAGATATGGGAGATGATTAATCCACAAGAGAGGGGATTGTCTAGTGAGTGTCTAAGAGGGGACCCAATTGAGAAATGGTTTATGAGTATTAATCCAAACCTAGTTTTCTGAATTTATTATCGTTTGGAGATAAATTCTATTTTTTTCTGAGTGTATAAGAACAAAATCATTGAAATCATGTAAGAGTATGGGTGTCAAAGACGCATCCCATAATTATTATAAGTATGGGGTTATAGTCCAATCAACATTTGGTAGAGTGATAATTCAATTGTCTTGCAAAAAATAGAGGAAATTTGTATAAGGGGGGTTAATCCAGGTGGATATCAGTGGCCACCCACCTTTTCAAACTGGATCAAAACAGTTTTCTGGCAATTTTGGTAATTTACTATTTTTAGTAGTTTTTAACTTGCGAGGCCATTTTGAGGGCCTAAATGAAGGTTTTTCGGGATCAGGATTCTCAATGATAGTTGAAGGCTTTGATTGAGCCCCTGAAATGAATCTCCTTGATGACACCTTTGCAATGGGTTATCGTTCTCCTAAAACAAATATTTTATGCAAAAGTTATGATCCCAGGAAGTTGATGTATTAACTTACCCAAACGGGGCCCACATGACTTTTGGTGCTTCATCTCCTAACGTTAGGTTTTTGGATGTCCAGGGTTTTTGACATTCCTGATTATTGTAAAAATTCCTTTAGAGCCTCATTTTAATAATCTTCTTGTGAATGAGCACAACCATCACATCTCTTCTAAGAGACAAGTTGCCACCATTCCAACAAGCTTGTTTTCCACTGCATTTTACGGTTTCAGCATATTTCCTTATTCAATAGAAAACCAGGTTTATTGTATCTCTATTATTTTGTGTTAATAATATTTTAATAATCTATACTCATTTTTTTCTTCTCATAAAATCTAGATCAGTGGTATCAGAGTGATGTTCTCCTTGTCGTCTTAATGCATGTCCCTAACAAGGTCAGGGTACATAGGATTTGGTCTTGAGCTTGTTTATATTGAGGACAAAATATGTCGAACGCCCAAGAGACTTCTCATGGCAAGAGAAAGGAAATATGATGGGACATGAGATCCTTTCAAAATGTTGCTTGAGGAAGACCTCACGTAACAAAAGAACAAGATGATGGATAGTTTCACGCAAATCATTTGGCAACTACCACTAGGCGACGCATATTCCTCGAGTGGAGAGGCCACCCCCTTCAAGGTACAAATAAACTTTGATATTCCTATATTGGAAGGTTAGATAGACAAAGATGTTGTAGACAAGTGGTTGAATCTACTAGAGGGGTATTTTTCTGTCCATAACGTTTCGAATAGAGAAAATATTACTTTTACGCTCCTCAAAGTCGTTCCCAGTGTCAAAGATTGGTGGGAAACTTTCTGTGGGAAAAAGGAAACAGAGGAACCCTCATTATTTACAGTCACGACCACCTAGAAATCATTCATGGATGTTATTAAGGAACAATACTACCTTGTCAGAAGTTATGATGACTTGTATACAAAATGGAGCACACTGTGGCAAGAACAAGACCAAGAAGTATGAGAGTTCACAAATATCTTCCATACCTTGTGCACAAAGTTGGGTATAAAAGATTCAGGGATACATCTGGTGCTCAAGTATCACAGTGATCTACATAGATACATATAGACTAGAATGGAATTTATGGACATCTCGTTGTTGGGTGCAGCCTATTGATATGTCATCAAAATCGAGCAGAAGCTCAAACAAAAGATGTGACAATTTGGGCTTGGGAACCCCTCACAGAAAAAGACAGGAAAGGGTGGCCCCAACCCACATAATAAAGGATAGAGAAAAGATGGAAAATATCAAGACAACCATTCCAATATGCAAGCAAAGAAGGACACTAGAAAGAAAAAGAAAGATATCAGGAAGTGGTGTGACTTCCATAAGAGCCCTTGGAATAACACTATTGTTTTCCTCTCAAAGTAGTCATTGTTGGTCGAAGTGAAATCCTCTCAGTCAGTTGCGGGCTCTGAATTTGAATCAGAAATATAAAGGGGAAGAAGGATCATTGACATGAAACCCACTGCCACCGTTTCTACCACCAAGTTGTAACAACCCTAGTTAAATAATTAATTGTCATAGTTAAATAATTGTTTAAAGTATATTAAGTTTAATTAATTAATTAATTAATTGTCTTGAATTATTAATCATTTAATGTATATTAATTAATTAATTAATTAACTCATTAAATATTTGGTTAATGAACTTAAGTTTAATAAATTTTAATTTATTAAATGAAAACTTAACATATTGAATGATGGAACCATTAAGGAGAATGGGATAAGGTGGTTGGCATTGAATGGAGGGATAAGATGGTTGGCATTGGATGGAGGGATAAGGTGGGGAGTCTTAATGAAAGGAAGAAGGTGGTGAATGGGGAAAAAGGAAAAGGAGGATATGAGGGGAAAAACACTAGGGAGAAGGGGACTTTTGGAGGGAGCATTATTTTCATATTACGAGATTGTATTGGGGCATTTTGAAGAGATATATTTTGGGGGGTGAGATTGGAAGGCTGTATTACAAGTTTTTGCTGGAGAAGATTGTGTTAGGAGTGTTACAAGGGGGCACCTATTGTTGGGAGTTTTTGGCTCAGGGGCTAGGAATCCTTTCGGAATCCTAGAGCTAGGGAGAGAGAGAAGCTCTGCTCCTAGCTGGCTGGGTGGTTAGACGGTTTTGGGCAGAGCATCAGGTAGAGTTGGAGAATAGAAGTAGCATCAGTTAGAGGTATGCATTTTCATTTTTTTGCTCTGTTATATAATTTATTATGATCTTCTCATAAATTTTAATTAATCTAAACAATTATATGTTGCTTATGAATGGTTATATGCTAGTTATGCAATGGTGAAAATGTTAGGATAGCATTTCTCTAATCAATTTTTTCTTTTGTTTTATAAGGCTCTATTTGAACAGACCTTACACATGGTATCAAATCCCTAGTTTAAAATTTGGATCCATGGTCCTACCTACCCACCTAGAAATTTAAAAAAATCCCCAACCAAAAATTTAAACAACTTCTATTTCATTATATTGAAACCCTGAATAAATTGTTTAGGGTAGATATATATTGAAATCAACCCTGAAAACCTGCAACCTGAAAACCTTGAGAGAGGGGCCCTGAAACCCTTTAATTAGATATAAATCTGGGCCTCAGGGCCAAGCTCAAACTTAAAGCTCTAGCTCCAGCTCCACCTAACCTGCAAGCCAAGCACACAATTTTTTTAGTATATATACAGATATATATACATACATATATACACATATACATATATACATATAT